>WURT03653157.1:0-18858 GCA_009936505.3 Holothuria glaberrima
TTTTTCAGTTAGGGAAAAGTCCAGGAAGTTGCCTTAAATAAAAAAAAAAATTATGTAATTTGATTGACCTATAAAACGAACAAGAGATTGTCAGCTATACTTCGTTTCATGTCCAAAAAGGAGGGAAATAGCATACTGGAAAAGTGTGAAACAACTATCCTGGAAAATAGTTATTTTTGAAGGAATAGTCATGGAAATTTTTATTTCTAGCTAGCAACCCTGTCATAATTACAGTGGCTGTCTGTTTACACCAGCTTCCTCTAATAAGTTAGCAGCCCTTAAAGTTATGTCCCCAGAATGTCAACGATTCGGAGGCCGCAAAAGTGGGCGTGGCACCTAAACTTTAAATGGCTGTAACTCGATAAGTACATGGCCGATGACGCTCAAATTTGGGATTTCCTCCTAAGTCATATACTGCTACAAATGAGCCAAAAATTTGCCAAATCTAAGAGGTGACCAGCCAAGCCATTTGTTGAATTCATATGGAATGACCCAAAATACTCAAATTGGATTTTTGTATGTGATGAAATTTAAGTTGCATATACAATTAGATGCAATGTGAGCAGAAATTAAACCGTAATCAGGGTTTCCGTCAAGGAGGGGAAAGGGGGATTTGTTTCCCCCCCCCTTTCCAGAAGGAGGGTAATATCCCCCCTTTTCATTTCCATAAAAATAAAAAAATTGTCAATATTTTGGTTTCATACTTAAGAAGAGGACACTTTTGCAGGAATGTTTGAACTTACATGAATAAACGGCCTTATAAACCCTTTTAATTTTACCTTATAGGGCCTTGAAGCAAGCTTTTGTCCCCCTGAACCAACTTGTAACTTTGGCCAAGGACAACATCAATTTGGACTTGGAGTTTAGCAGTAAAAAATCCCCCCTTTTTTGAGTTTGTGACGGAATTTATTATAGCCCCCCCCTCACATGTTGCACAATATGAGATGACTTGAAATGATAAAACATGATAAAAATGTAGCCCTACCTATGACACTACAATAGACTTTTTCTTCATCACCCAGTGACATCCTAAGCCTTGTGATCTATTTCAATTTATACAATTCTGTCTCATGATTGGTCACACCAAAACATTGTACAGTGACAAAGGATAAAACTTAGTTGGTGTACATGTCAATCAATTGATAAGTGTATGATGGGGAAGGGTTTTGAGTGAAGATGTATAATTCCCCCTCCCTTTAGAGAGAAAAGAATATGTAATAGCCCCAATGTTACTGTATTTCATGGAGCAAATGACCTCAAGAGAATAGAAGAATTGACAACTACAATGGTGTTTGATCACCAAGGCGAGAAATGCTTTTCACACAGTTTTGGGTTACATGACCATTTTTTGGAACAAAGCACATCTCATTTCCCTTGAACCATTCCCTTGGGGAAAACCTTCTAGTTAATTACAATTAGGAAAAATAACTGCAAGGATCTAAACTGACAGTGGCCACCTTAAGATAACCCTGCACCTTGTGCTTGTTGTTGCCTCCTTAGGATGTCACAACCCCCTACCCCTAGGTTTAAGAATGAGCTACTGTAGACTCACCCCAACCTGACGGCACCATACGGAGATCCACTTGAAGCTGTTGATGGTCTTACCCACTGGGAGACTGAGGATGAGATTCTCATTGGAATAACTTTCAAGCTTTACAGTTCTGCAAAAGAAAAACCAAAAGAATGATATCTAAAGTGCTTTTGTGTGGTTGGAATGTACAGTATCATCAATGAGAAAATGTTTTGGAAGGCTGCAATTAGGTTTTGATTAATGAGCCAGTAGCCCTGAGGCCGGTAAATTTCACACTGGGCCTATAGAATTCTACGAAAATGGACCAATGGTGCGGTTTATTTTTCAGAGTACAGTAGGTTTCAAACACTGAGATACTGTATAAGGCTGGCAGGTTTCTGGCAGTAGTCTTCCAGTCTCACTGGCAATGATACAGTAGCCAGTAGCAAAAGGAACATTAAAGGGAAATATTGCATTTAAAATGCACCAACATGGCATACAAAGAAAATACCTTAACTCATTATTTAAACAATTCAGTCTCACAAATAAACTCCAGCAACAGCTTTATCTACTCAAAGTATTATATAAGCATTACAAGAGTAACGGATGCTGCATCATTTGAATTTTTCAAAGTTTGGGTGAAAAACACAACCAAATTTCTTCCTGTGAGAGCCTTATTTCTTGCAAAGAAAGCTACAGCCTTAATTGAATAGTCTATCATTCTGTATCTATTAATACTGGTTTAAAAAACACAAAAATTTTCTGTAAAATAAATGCAGTATTTCCCTTGAAATCAAGGGTTCCCACATTCTCAATCTTTTGACTCAAAAGAGTGCAGTACTGTACCTAGCCTTATCATGAAAGAACATAAAATAACAATAACACAGAATGAAATTTTTTGTCAATATTTAGTGAGGCCTTCAAACAAGAGTATGAAATATAACAAAACTTCACTTCGAAACATGAATTTTTCATGAGTTGTCTTCATTTTGACAACTCATGAGCTCATTTAATCTTCTCTATGGAACAATAGGGTTCTGCTTCCTTCTTATGAGGCATCATATCAAATATGGAGCTTAATGGCCATGGTTGAATGTATACCTTACAGTACCTTGCTTTAGGTACAAAAGTGCATATCAACAAATCTGATCACTCTTTGACTTCCACTGAACTCAAATAACTTTTGATGCTGCCAGAGCATCTTTAACCAGAAAGCCCAAAGGCTTAGTGATTCCTTGCCATAGAAAATATTGGGATTTTCTTGGGAATTCTTGGGAAATGTTGCTTTTCAACCTTTAATGACCCGAGATGACCTTTTGACCTCCCCAAAACAAAGGTTCTTCCTCCAACCATAAAGCATTCATGTACCACATACAATATGAAATCTATCCAAGCTTCCTATACATTGAGGTTTTCAGACTTTGACCCCAGGTGACCTTTGACCTCCATCAAAGACACCATAAGGCATGCACATAACAATTATGAAATCTATCCCAGCTTCCTACCTTGTGATATCTTGTTAACAGGGATTTCAGTGTGTTTGACTCTGCATGACCCCAGGTGACCTTTGACCTCTACCAGAAACAAAAGGGTTCATCTTCTCACCATAACACATCCAGATACTACATGATATCTATCCAAGTTTCCTACTGTGAGATCGTGTTAATGAGGTTTTCGGCTTTTGACCTCTGGTGACCTCAAATAACCTTGGACCTCCACCAAAAACAATAAGGTTCTTCCTCTCAACATGAAAAATCTATATACCAATTATGAAAAGTGTCAGTAATTCCTACCTCGAGATATCATGTTTACAAGCCATTTTACAAGGTTTTCACCGTTTAACCTCCGGTGACCTCAAATGACCTTTGACCTCCACCAAAACTATAGAGTTCTTCTTCTTAACATGACAATTCTATATACTTAATACGAAAAGTGTCGGTCATTCCCATCTTGAGATAGGGTGTTTACAAGGTTTTCGGCTTTTGACCTCAGGTGACCTTAAATGATCTTTGACCTATACCAAAAACTGTAGGGTTCTTCCTCTCAACATGACAAATCTGTATACCAAATATGAAAAGTGTCGGTAATTGCTATCTTGAGATATTGAGTGTACAATCCAAGCATCACATACGACATCACCATCGCATACAGATTCCTTGCCTGCCTTCGGCAAGGAATCAAAAATGCACCAAGGTACAGAACATTCTCTGATAATAAAGAAGACTTTTTTATGGTCAATAAATTATTTGACATGTGATGGCAACCCATAAAGGGAAAAGACAGTCCCCCCAAATTTGCTATTTAAATGAAATTTAGTAATCTCTGGCAATTTTCCCTTTAATGTAAATTTTTGAATTCACTTGACTTGAGCTTTCAGCTTGAAATACACAGTATGACAAGACACACATACTCATTCCTGCAAATTTCACTATACTGTAGGTTTAAGAAACCTCAAATTTATGATTGATTAAACTGCACTTTGGTATTTAAGCGTGGCCTTATACTGTACCTGCAAAGCATGCGAAGCCATACTTCAACTGCATGATGTTGTACAATCACACATCTCGTGTCCTGTAGTATCATACTCGGCAGAATACTGTATGAACAATGGCACTGCAGCAGGGCAGGAATTATGTTTTACCTCACAGGGGCTATTTTTAATGGGAACCCCTCCAAAAACGCCCCTGTGAATTCATCCAGGGGGGCTCTTTTGGCATGCACGAGGGGTCTTTTCAAATACTGAAAACAATTACACTATACCACATGGTATGATACACATGCATAGTATACACTCTCCTAACTGCACGTATAGTATATACTCTCCTAACTGCACGTGTACGTGAAGCCAACAAAGTTTCAATTTTTTTTCATTCGAGTGGGGAGGTCAGTCACAAATCTCATGAAACCCCACATTACTTGGGGGGGGGGAGGACTTTCATTATCTGTACAGAGCCTTTGGGGGGAATTTTTGTCACAATGGCATGATATTTTCACCAGCTGTTTTTGTACAGTAAAAGGGCAATTTCTAGAAACTGCGAATTGCCTGTTGCCCTGGCTTATTTCCTACCCTGCACTGCAGGCTCTGTCTGAGAGGTGTCAAACTGAGAGTTGCTTCTGTTTTAAAAATTGTAGGAAGGGCCAGCAGAAAATTGTACAATAACAAACTATAATTCTCCGGGCAGCAAAATTGGGACTTCAAACTTCTGCTGTACTGTAGTCTCAATGTGAATAACTTGACTTGATTACGATTGTCACTTGTTTTAAGTGAAGCTCTATAGTACGGACTCTGGCATACACTGTAAGTGTACAAGGCGGGAGGAGGGGGGCAGGGGGGCATATGCCCTCCCAAATTGGGCAAAGATAATGGATCCATTGGGGCAAATGAGATAGCCAAGAAAACAAATTATGCCCCTTTTGGGTGCACAGCGGTACAAAAATTTGGGCAACTTGGTCAGTAATTCTTAATTCAGGCAAAAATTATCCCTACGCCCCTCCCCAGAAATGTTGATGGTTCTGGGAATGGACCCGTGGCTCCAGGCAAAACAGTACTGTACAGTACCTACCATGTGCCTCTGATGGGTTATAGTACTCTGACAATGTGATATTTTACAAATACGGAAACTGAAAGAGCAACTGATACTGTAAATGTAGCATTCAGTTCACTTTTGCATTAAAATCAACCCACTCAAATTATAGTACTTGATACTGAATGCAGTTTCAATTTCAGTTTATTTTCCCATATCAACTCATGGAGGCATAAGAGACTTACACTGTACAGACAATGTGATAACAAATGGAAAGGAAATAAAACAAAAGAAAAACAAATTCAAAGCCTTAGTACAATGTGACAAGTAAAAAAAGGTAACAGCAAAACAATCCAACATACAATTTCGTAGCCTAAGTACAAAAATCCGGAGAGATGAATGAGAATTAAGACAAGTGTAAACAAAAAAATTTGAAATTTGCCGATCTGTATAAAAACAGGATGTGCATGTAACATAGTGTGCAGTACATACAGTATGTACATCTGTACAGTATGCTCATATACTGTGCAACCTAAACCTGAATAAACGAACCTTAACATGCACTGCACTACATATGCGCAAACAACAAAATTTACCCAATTTTCCTGCAAACGTTTTTGCATTTCTAAGAATTTTTCTTGTAAGCAGTACCCCCTATAGCAACACTGAACTTTTCATTTAAAGGGAGAATGCAGTCACCTCAATGAAGAATTGTATAGTAGACTATCCTATTTCCTGAATGGCTCTTGAGAATCATGTGACAGTGTTTTTCTCACTCAACTGTTAAATTTACAAGGAGCAACTGCTTGGTTTACCTTGAATATGTAATGTTTATGTCCTAAAATATCATGAAAGATACTTGGAAGATAAATAAGAAGAAATTTGTGACATTTAGCTATTGTTTCAAAATAAGTTTGGGGCAACCGCTAAAAGCACTTAGCCCCTGCACAAAGAAATTGTTGCTGGTTTATTGATCTACAATAGCCCTGTATGAAATCATTTTGAAGGACAGATATGAAAGAATTTAGTACTCAAAGCCCCTCATGCAATATATTTCCGTTAGAATAGTGCTTTGTGTGGCACAGGACAGGCCTGTGCCATCGCTTTTGTAGAGTAGGCCTACAGTATATTATTAATACCAGCCTTTTATCATAAAATGAGAGATCTGTTTTATATGACACTGCAGATCTGTAATTGATTTCAATAACAATGTAAAGACAGTACTACATGGGGAAATGCAGACAGTATGAAAGCATTCATATTTTAGATAAGTGTAAATAGGAGGTAATGAGGGGCCATGTAGATACAGGTACTGTAGTTAGATGAGGTTTTACAGCTCAGTTTGTAACCACCTGGTTTAAGTCGGGCTGCAGTTGTGGCTCACTGTATGAACTATGCCTAATGAAACCATTTGGTATTTGTATAAAAAGATTGAAAACAGCAGGAAAATGTAAATCAAATTAATTGAAACAACTGTAAATATTGAAGAAAATTAATCAAAACAACCACACAGATTGAAGAGAAATTTACAATTAATTATCAGCACAACTAAAGACAATTGACAAACAAATGGGAATTCATATTATCCAAATAACATGCATACACATGACTACATTACAGGGAATACAGTAATTTATCCAGTATCGCATCATAATTTGCTATACAAGTTGGCCAAACTGCTACACAAATTAAAGCACTTCCTTGTATGTACGTAAACTAACAGAGTTTTTTGTAATTTGCTCAAAAGAAGTAGAAAATCCTCGAAACTGCAATGCAAAACTGAAACACTACATTACTCCCTGCATTATCTATATACTCTATAATAACACTGAATTGAGTTGTTACATGTTGAATAGACAACATTGGCATGGGTGAAGGTAGCACTGTAGGCATACAGCTAATATTGAGAACAACTTTCTATGTGTGTGAAATTTATGATAAAGCACTGCTAAATTTTGATTATTACTGTACCATGAAAGCTACCTGTTTGCCTTACAGATTCCCCTTTTTCTAAGGTATATACATAACCACCTCTATGAAAAATTTTAGTGATCACTAAATATGCATGATGGGTAAATAAGGACAGCAACATGACACAGCTTACAACAGCAGTCAATGTCAAGCATTTACATCTACCAAGGTACTGTAACCATGATCTATTTGAATCACTATGAATTTTTATGATACTGTATAGCCTATCTCATTGAAATCTCACCACTAATTGACAGGAAGTCTTTGAATGGGCTTCCAAAAAAAATAAATAAATAAATAAAATAAAATAAAATAAATAAAATAAATAAAAATAAAAAGATATATATAATGAATAAAATAAATAAAAATAAAAATAAAAATTATATATATATATATATATATTTTCCTGCTTTGCTAAGGGCTATGCTCTATCTAGGATTGGTATAAAAATTCAAGATCGAATGTACAACTATTTACCTTTCGACCTATATATATATATTTTATTTTTTTCGCCCTACGGTCGACTTTTCAACAACTTCTTTCGCCCTAAGGTGGGAATTAGAGAAATATATATATATATATATATATGACACCAGTGTTGACAATAGCAGTCTCAGAATTTGGGGGAGGGGGAGTCCCTCTCCAAAATATTTTCAGAGAATTTTGGTTCAAAGGGGGAGGTCTCCATAGGTTGCAATGTAAAAAGTCCACTTTTTCTCAACAGTTGCAGGAAATTCTCGCATTTGATTTTAAAACTTGCGGTGTTGAGAAAAAGTGAGGGAATCACGTCATCCTGTTGCCTAATGCGAACACTACAGTGTATGGCACATACAGTCAGTACAACAAAAACCATGAACAATTATACACTAAAACGGCATTTCGTCCAGATAGTTTTGTGTCAAAATGATATAAATGCAGATACATAGTTACTGAAAATATTTCATCTAGCCAAAGCCACTTCAACAAGAAACTTAACAGAAATGGGAAAAAGTGGTAGATACTGAAAAGAGATTGAATTACTTACGTGCCAGCTTCATCAGGAATGATTACTCCTTGACCAGATGGTTTATCAGTCTCCCCAGCATAAAAGAATGCATCTGTAATTTAAGAAAACAAAAATGTTGTAAACAGTCAACTTTCTTTGAGTTTTTGGATGCCACTGAACTGTTTCTTGTAAGATGAGTTAGTTAGTCAGATGGGATTTTACGACACACCAACAAGATTGTGTTATATAGTGTCATCTAGAAGAGAAAAAGGGACAACGCTGGGGCACAATTAACAAGGAAAAAGGGGGGCCAAGTTTCACAAAAGATCCAGGCAAATGCGGAAGTCATGTCAAAAATTTCTATACAGGTTACTTTCCTTGAGAAAGCCCAAAATATGGGAAGGATCTGTCTGCTCAAATAAAGTTTTCAGGTCTGGCACAGTGTAGTATTTCTGACGAATATGGGAGTATTCAGAACAGTCAACGAGAATGTGACTGACGGTGACAGCACAATCACAGGGTGTACAATGTGGTCTCTCATCCCCGTGAAGTAAATAGGCATGGGTTAGGTAAGTGTGACCGATGCCAGCCCCAGTCAGAACTAAATCATCTCTCCGCTTACTGGGGGCTCCATGTCCCCCAGTTCCAACCGTTCCAACCGTTGGTTTAACTCATCCTGTAAGATGAGAACTAGAGCCTCATTGATGTTAACTTCAACTAGAGACCCATATTGGCTTTTTGGCTTGATATTCAAAGATTTAGTAAGAATCATAACTCTCACAACAGAACACTTCCTGTGCTCTAGAGAACTGAAAGGCTGCCTAAAGATCTCTCCTCCACTGACTTCTTAAAAACTATGACAGTAGGTCAACACCTTGAAAGTACAGTATAACCATGACCAGTGTCGTTAAAACCAAAATTTCACTTTAAGCTTGCTGGCAACTCACTGATCAAAATGACATGGCCACAATCTTTGTTTTACATCCCTCTTATCAACCAGCTTCCCTTCTTCACCTGTTTTCTTTATGCCAGGATTCTACATTTAATATAACACTAACACAATTGTCCAGGGCAAGTGAAAACTTTCTAGGGCAAGCCTTCTGTTCTGACTTGCTCCAGTGGGCAAGTGGCAACTCTTCCCATCAAAGACCTTATCTTTAAAATGGAAAAAATATATACTGTCCCCTTGTAAGAAGGAAAAACATTAAAAAATTTCATTTCACATATCATGGGACTAGTGGAAAAAAGGTGGAGGCCTAGGTCCCCAGACTCCTGGGTTCAGAACCCCCAACTGTTCATTAAGTGTAATGTGTGACAACCTTTTATCTCTAAAATGGAAGAAGCCTGAAGTGTTCAAATTGATAATTGTGAAAATTAAATCTCAATTGAAAACTACAGTACACTCAAGGATCCCTGTGACTTTATAGGGCCATGTGAGAATTCAATATTTTGTCCACCTGACTAGAATGGGCAAGTGTAAAATTTGCAGGGCATATGAAATTCAGTGGTTGCTCGCCCAAATTGGCAGTGAGTATGAAAGTACTGTATTAAGTGTAGAGCCCTGCATGCAGAATGTGCACATGTAGAATGTGCATGGCCATGTGATGATCTTTAATTTTGTAATATTACAGTTACAGAAGGCTAATGCACACTATCTACAACATCATTTAGAAGAAAGTAAGTCTGCAAGTGTACTTTCCAATTCCATATAATTATGGCTAATACAATCTCTTCCTGAAACCCTACAGTACTGTACATAATAAGGTGAATGAGCAAACTACTGTAGCCTCTGCTCCAAAAGATAATTGACGGTTTAAATTAAAGTGTTTTTCAACCCTTTGAAGCGTTATTTCTATCAATATCCCCACAGAGCATTCAGAATAGATTACTGATATAACTTTTTCTTTTTTGGTTCCTTGTGTTAGCAAAAGGAACCAATGTAGTCAGGTTGGCATGTGTGTGTCTGTGATGCTCGCTTGGGTACGCTGTGACTCTACAAGGGAAAGTTGGACTAAACTTTAACTTGGTATATATCTGCCATAGTGAGGTGTGCCCTATTGTTTTTGATGGAGGTCAACGGTCATCTGGGGTCACCAGGGGTCAAACACTGAAAACATTGTAAACACGATATCTCAAGGTAGGAAGCTTGGATAGATTTGATACTTGGTATGTGGATGCGTTACGGTAAGAAAGTGAATGGTATAGCTTTTGGTGGAGGTCAAAGGTCATCTGGGGTCGCTGAGGGTCTGCTTCAATAGCTTTCATACTTGGTATGTGGATGCATTTTGGTGAGAAGATTGATCCTTTCATTTGTGGTGGAGGTCAAAGGTCATCTGTGGTAAAATACTGAAAACTGAAAACATTAAATTTTAACAGCAACACATTCTCACTATGGTGGATCTAAATACAAAGTATGAAATCTATCCAAGCTTCTTACCTTAAGATACTGCGTTAACAAGTTTTCCCTTATTTGACCCCAAGTGACCCCAGATGACCTTTGACCTCCACTAAAAACAGCAGGTGTCATCACCTTACAATAACAAATCCACATACCAAATATGAAATCTATCCAAACTTCTTAACTTGAGATATCGTGTTTTCACAAGGTTTTCAGTGTTTGAGCCCCGGTGACCCCAGATGACATTTGACCTCCACCAAAAACAATGTGTATCATCTTCTTACCATAACGCATCCATACAGCACGTATGAAATCTATCCAAGTTTCCTACCTTGAGATATTGTGTAACAAGTTTTTTAGTGTTTGACCCCTAGTGACCCCAGGTGACCTTTGACCTCCACCAAAAATGATAGGGCACACCTTCTCACAATGGCAGATCTACTGTATATATCAAGTTTAAGCTCTGTCCAACTTTCCCTTGTTGAGTTACAGCGTACCAAAGCAAGTGTCACAGACGCACACACACATACACACACACGCCAACCTGACTAACTACAGTAGGTTCCTTTGCTAAAGCAAGGAACCAAAAAGGGGGGGGGGCAATTATCTGAGAGTAAATTTTAATTAAACCAGAAGCCAAAAGGCCTCATGATTCCTTGCCGTAGAAAATGTTGGGATTTTCTTGAAGATTCTTGGGAAATTTTGCTTTTTGACTTCTTTTGACCCCAGATGCCTTTGACCTCCCCAAAAGCAAAAAAGGTCTTCTTTCAACCATAAAGCATCCTTGTACCAAGAATGAAATCTATCCAAGCTTCCTACCTAAGATATCATGTAAACAAGGTTTTCAGCTTTTGATCCCCAGTGACCCCAGATGATCTTTGACCTCCACCAAAAACAACAGGGTTCTACTTCTCACCATAATGCATCCGTGTACAGACCAAGTATGAAATTTATCCAAATTTTATAACTTGAGATATCGTGTTTACAAAGTTTTCTGTTTTTTGACCTCTGGTGACCTCCAATGACCTTTGACCTCCACCAGAGACGATAGGGTTCTCCCTCTCAACATGGCAAATCTATATACCAAATACGAAAACTGTCCGTCATTGCTATCTCTAGATATTGTGTATACAAGGTTTTCGGTTTTTTACCTCTGGTGACCTCAAATGACCTTTGACCTCCACCAAAGACAACTGGATTTTTCCCCTCGACATGATAAATCTAGATAAGATAAACCTCATATGTAAAGTGTTGGTCATTGCTTTCTCCAGATATCATGTTTAGAAGGTTTTCTGTTTTTGACCTCTGGTGACCTCAAATGACCTTTGACCTCCACCAAAAACAATGTTTTGTCCTCTCTACATGACAAATCTATATACCAAATGTGTTGGTCATTGCTAACTTTAGATATCATGTTTACAAGGTTTTCAGTTTTTGACCTCTGGTGACCTCAAATGACCTTTGACCTCCACCAAAGATGATAGGGTTCTTCCTCTCAACATGACAAATTTATATACCAATTATGAAAAGTGTGGGTCATTGCTACCTCCAGATATTGTTTACAAAGTTTTCAAGGTTTTTGACCGCTGGTGACCTCAAATGACCTTTGACCTCCACCAAAAACAATACCGTTCTTCCTCTCAATATGACAAATCTATCTACCAAATATGAAAACTGTCGGTCATTGCTATCTTGAGATATCGTGTTTACAAGGGGCATCACATACACACATACACACACACACATACTCACATCCAATACCAATACGGGGGTACTAGGAAAGGACCCGGTAGGGAATGCAAGGGAATTGCCAAGCAGCGAAGCTGCCCGCGAGGTGAGCTACGTGCTTGAGGGCGGGCTGCGCTGCAAGGCAGGCACGTGCAGCCGTAGATGACTTCTCATTGCAGTGGCTGAATTTTCGGGTAGCTCCTCCAGTTTCAAGCCGCGCGTGATCTAGGAAAGACGAGTGAGAGCTGGCTGCCTTGGCAACTGTTAAGGACGCGTTTGTGAGTGCACACACACACACGACATCACCATGGCACAGATTCCTTCTGCCTTCAGCAAGGAATCGTAACATCTAGCTCATGTTTACACTAGAGTCTTTAAACGAGCTACAAGTTTTTTAATATATGTAGTGGTGAAGGATAACCTGCAGGGCACCTCTTACCTGTCTTATCCCCCGGCTTCCTTACAGTGTTGCCATTTTCCTGCAACTGTTGTTGTTTTTCGTAAAAAATCAAAACACCTTCGACTTCTCACTCAGCAAATGACTATACTGAACAACTGTTTTGCCTTTCAAAAATTTACAAGGGGTATTTATTAGTGGGGGGGGGCGTTTATTTGAGAATATACGGTACACACAAGGACTGCACATCCTGCTTGAATTGCTTGGAATTATTTCCTCATTCATACTGTAGAAAGCACAGGTTATATATATATATGTATATATATATATAACGCTAATTCCCCCCTTAAGGCGAAAGTCTTTATTCTTCTTACCTTAAGGCGAAAAAAAAAATAAAATACATAAGCATATATTTCCCCAAATCGTCCTCAAGTTATAATCAACATTATTTCAATGGCCTGCCATCCGTGCGTTTTAACAGATACGTGTCCGTAAATTGATTGACTTTGAAGTAATAGCATATAGATTGTGTCTGTAAAAGGACATTACCGCACGTTTACGTATTCCTGTATAAAAAGTGTGTGAAAACGTTAAGGGGAATCCGTTTTTTTGCCCAATTTTTTTTTCGCCCTATGGTCGACTTTTCAACAACTTCTTTCGCCCTAAGGTGGGAATTAGGGATATATATATATATACACACACACACACACATTCTATACCAAATGTACTTTGGTCAAAAGAGTCCCTATATCAAAATGAAACCACCATTTTGCATGGTTTCTCAAGAGCAAAACTACACATACTGTAGTCATTTTCACCAACTACATAAACACTTGTGGGCAGGGCTCAAGCTAAGAAATAGAAATGGTATATAGCAAAACTGCTATGGAAATTGCAATTTTGCATGGCATTTTGTCAATATTGTATCTAGAAGTTTCTGTCACTGTATATTTCTACAGATTCATGCCCATACTGTATAGCCTACCTTCCATTCTATACTCTTGTGCAGTTTCTTTAAATGTTAATTACTTAGCTCACAAAAGTAAAATTATTACATAAGAAATAATATGTACATATGATCAGATTGAAAGTATCGTTCGAAAATGTGCCCAAAAATTTCGGTATACTGTAGGCTCCAAATTTTGCTATGCTACGGGACAGGAGTGTCTCCCGTCATTCTTGTTCAGGAATGGCTCTTATCAATCATGTGACAATATGTTTTTCACTGGATCATTTTTTGAATTCATGCAGAAAAACTCCTCAAGGTTTACCTTGTTCAATGTTTGTATACAAAAATGTAATGAAAGATACATGT
Organism: Holothuria glaberrima; assembly: GCA_009936505.3. Taxonomy (NCBI): domain Eukaryota; kingdom Metazoa; phylum Echinodermata; class Holothuroidea; order Aspidochirotida; family Holothuriidae; genus Holothuria; species Holothuria glaberrima. The sequence continues at coordinate 13,829 of WURT03653157.1, forward strand.
GAGGGGAATAAGAGGAGATTTGTAAGATATAGAAAACTTTTGAAAATAAACTTGGGGCGACTCCCATCTCCCTTTAATTGGAAACACAACAGACTGTACAAGTCATTGTACAGTAGACCAACCAAACTGAGACTGTATTGTTTGAATGAATATCAATCAAAATACAGTTATCAACTGTATTTAAAACTCTGGGGATATTACTACTGTATTACCTTTGGGCAGAAAGTTGCTGGCAACTTCCTGGTTTTGTGGGATGCCATATATCCCCTTTAAGTGTTCTTCTACAAACCTTTGAACACCCTGGTCCTGCATCAGCTTGCCTGTAGAATAGGCCCTGCTTTGTGATGTCCCATGTTATGCCAGGTTCTAAAACAACCATTTCCAGTTAAATTGCGACAGATGAAGAAATACGCCTTACACCCTCTCGGGATGCCCTTTCCTTCAATTCCTCTTTTTAACAGCATTTGATTTTTCTTATTGCCTAAAAATTGAAAATTTTCACTGTAGCTGAAGGAAAATATCAAATGTAAACATTTTCTCAATAACAAATAATTGAAGTAAACATGTTTCCCATGTGTTTTTACTTGCAATCCAAACATTACTGATAATGAATTCCAAAAAGCTAAGGTTCTGTCTAAATCTGAGTGGAAAATACAAATTTGATGATCAACCTTTAACTGGAACCAATACCAGTTAAAGGTAGCTAAATTTTTCCTTGTCCCAGCCGAAGTTTGTTGGTAAAAATCATATTTCATGAAGCCAGCCTGAAGGTACAGTATGTGCACACAAAATGGTTGCTAGCATGAAAACGGTACTTTTGCAGAGTTGCAAAAATGTTGTCAAACTTGTTGCCTCTTATTTTCAAAGTGTAAATTCCTTTCTTACATTATCATATTGCCATGTGCCAACATGGAGGGCACCAGAGATACATGCTTACCAGGAAATTTTGTCATATGAAGTGAAATTTTAGCTTTCTGTTCATGAAAACAATTAAAATTCTAAAAACTTTTGGAAACTTGGCTTGATTCCTACTGTATGAGTAAAGCATTTTTTTTGGGGGGGGGGGGGGATTATCCAAATCTGGGAGATTTTTCTCTGAATCCAATCCTACTCCCCCCCTCTAAATTTTTTAATATGAATATTAATGAACATTTGGATGCATGTTTTTGATCAAATTTGTGGAGGTTTAAGCATAAGGGTGCAAGACTATAACAAATACCCTTTAAAATGGGGAGGGAGAGGGGGAAGAGGGAGGAAAGGACTAGGGTGTGTTATTCCATACCTGTATGCCAGGGTAAGTATTTACCACCAAATTTAAAGGGTCCAGAATGTTGAGACTGGACCCTTTAGATTGCCCAAATAGTGTGTCTTGGGGGTCCAATGGCAATTTTAAAGGGCCCAACCCGATTTTCGAATTTACTTCTCACTTTGTACTGACAGACACTGCAGTGTGAGTATACACAACATTTTTTCAGGGGGTTAATTCAGTGCGTACACTGCGAACACGTCGGATCTTGGGGGAATTCCAACTGCTCTAATAATGGCATTGTTGTACTGGGGTGTGCAGGGATTGAGAATTATACAGTATGCAATGGTTTTGTACAGTTTTGTTATTTTTTATTCTGGCTTGGATTGTAGCAGTGCAAGAAAAGGAGTGAGGGGCACTGAGAGCGAAGATCCTTTCTCGCTGGACCCGAATACAAAGAGCTGAATTTATTCACTTGTCCAACTGTGAAAGAATAGGTCCATGACGTGCCAACACGCAAGATCGTGAACTCTGCTGTATGTGCACCCATGCTTGTAAAAGCGGGGACCGGGCTTCCCAATTATATTCTGTCAGATTTTGGACATTTCAGAGTGATGTATATAGACTTTTCATTTCTGACACCAGTTTGTAACTCACCGTAGGAATCATGACGCATATACGTGTTCTGTATTTATGTCATGTAGGCAATGCTTACTACAGTACTGCATATCTGGGGGTACAGTATAATTTGCATTTGGAAGTTTGGTTGTTAATTTGAGGTTTGCTTTGCATATGGGAGAGTCTGCATGTCAGCTATTGTGATATCTCTTATCTTCATGAATTGTTCACGACATCCTATGAACTATTCTTCAAAATTTGTATGAGTGTAGGCTTCATCTTATAACTACAGTACAAACTAAATATAGTGAAAAGCTGTGCTCAAGATTACACTGTAAGCTTCAGTTGTCCCTCCAAAGCTTATACAGTATAAATTTATGCAACACAAATTTAGAAGCCTTTGAGTTGCAAAAGAAAAACCTTTTCACAATCTGTGCTTTAATATGCCAGTACAGTAGAAATGTAAACAAACTGCATCCAATTTGCTCATCAATTTTACCAGATATTTTTCATGGAGAGGCTATAAAAAAATTTCCACTTTGAAAAATACAAATGGTTCATAAAATGTGATGATTGCTTGATATAGACATAATAATGCTCGGTTACCAGTTTGCTAATGACTAAAAATCTAAGTTGTATACTGTAGTACATAAAACAGGAACAAGTTAGTTGTTCCACTTGCCTTGTGCAATTAAAGTACTCTATGGTATTAAAACAAGCTGCATCAAAGGAGTTTGTGCATATACCAGAAAGTACCTTCTTGATGAGAGGCTTTGTAACTTCCACTTTGAAGTTTGAAGTATGTAAACTTGTAAGTATGTGAACTTCTGATATTTACCTGTTACAGGGAAGCCGCTACTGTAATACTTCAAATTTTACAATATATTTATAACAGTATGAAACAGGAATTATGTGGTCTTTGACTGAAAAAGAGTTGACAATAACCTGTACTTGGAAGCAAGTAAACATGAGTCATTGAACTGTGTTTAACTCACGGCGTAGGAAGCTGTTCAAGACTGGGGGGGGGCTGAACCTTGTTTCAGATTGCCACCCTGCGGGAGGGGTCTGAGGGGAGGGGTGTTCCCCCTCCCCTTTTGAAAATTTTTTGATATTCTAGAGGCCTTAGATGCAATTTGGTGCATCATTTTGGAAAAACTTTAAGGTAAATCAATGCAGTTTTTACTTTTCTTACTCATTCAGAAAATTTTAATACTTGAGGGTCCTTAGATGCAATTTAGTGCATCATTTTTCAAAAATTTTCAGGTAAATTAATGCACATTTTAGACATTTCTTAGTCCTTTGGAAAATTTTTAATATTTAAGGGTCCTAAGTTGCAATTTGGTGCATCATTTTTGAAAAATTTTATCATGAATTACTGCAAAATTTCAACCTTTTTTAGTCCTCTGGAAAATTTTGTGATATTTGTGGGTCCCAAGATGCAATCTGGCGCATTATTTTGGACAAATTCTAAGGTAAATTACTGCAAATTTTTGACATTTCTTACAGAAGAGACAAATAACAGGTTTTCGTGCTTCGAAAGTGGGGGGTTAAAGCGTACTTCAGCCCCCACAAATTTTGTTGGGGGGACTGTCGCTCCCCCAGCACCCCTGCTTCCTACGCCCTTGGTTTAACTTTTTGTGAAAGGCAATACTCAGAAGTACGGTACAAAAATAGCTCACAAATTTAATGGTTACAGTATAACCTGAAACTGGAGTTTTTTAGTAATACCTTGAAAAGTTTTAAGTGCATGAAACTGGAAATAGCATTTGAAATGAAAGAGCCTTGCATAATAAATCACTGTTCTAAGGGTAAGCACTAGGGATGCACCGGATCCAAAATTTTGGTTCCGGCCGGAACCAAATTTGGCCGGATAGTATTTTAAATCCGACCGGACTAATATCTGGCCCGAACCGGATATTTTCACATGTAAAGGAAAATATTAACAAATTGCAATATGAGCAGGGGGTCCAGGGATGGGGTAGTGGCAACACAGAGGAGCTGGTGGTTGAATACGTGATAGTGTTACAGTAGGTCCTGTTGTGCATGTAGGTCATCAAGCTGGCGTGATTTTGTAGGGTTTAGAGTACAGTAGAATGACACAGACAGAATATTAATTGACAAAGTAAGAGTATTTAAAATAGTACAAACATAGCAAAGTTCTTTGAAACAACAAAAATCAATTCAATAGTCAAATTAACAGTGAATGTATGGATGAATGTGACTCAGATTGTGCATACTGCAAGGAATAAAAGACAGAGATTTTGAATTGTATACACCCTTAATAATTTAAAATAACTGTTAAATGTCCATACCTAATGACAAATGTGGGTCCTACAGTAGTGATAAAAGTGAGCATTGGCCAACTTTGAAGTTGTTTTCATCGTTAGGTCCACTTATTGTGGACATGCACATAATTGCTGTAAAACAACAACATGTTTTGTCACTGTCAGCACCACAATGAACTAGGACCACTTAACCTACAGTAAACAACACCCTGATGGGATAGCCTACTTCCTTGCTATGTCACATGGACAGAAAAAAACTTTTGGAAAGTTGTTAAATATTTGTCAGTGAAGCTACCCCTATCTTTTGATGGCGGAGGTACACTGTAATTCTGGTAAAAATATGAGAAAAATCCGGCCGGATTTCTTCAAAGATCCGGCCAGAACCAGAACCGGAGAGTCCAGCTGGACCGGATATGCGGCGCATCCCTACTTAGCAGTTATGCACCACTGCCCATGAACTGACAGGAATGCAACTTCTTATGACAGAGGCTGTAAAAAATCTTTTCAACTTTGAAGTATCACAATTGCTGTGATGGACATTACAGACAGTGATGCAAGAATCTGCTAGTACAGTAACATTTTGTGTAAGAATACAATACTGGGACAAAAAGATAGACATCGGGGTGTAAAACCTAAACATGGGTGTGATTCTTTATTCAATGCTGTAATTTGTTACTAAATATGCTGGAGCATTATATCAGCATGTAAAGCAACATGTTTGTGAGATGACCTAGTGATGTTCGTTGCAATAGCTGTCTATAATGTTATGTTAGTTACCAAGACACCAAAGTAACTTTATGAACCAACTGTTAATTCAGTAGGATTTAATTTGCTGTAATTACATCTGGATTTTGTTTATAATACAAGTTGCAATGATATAT
>WURT03653167.1:0-18857 GCA_009936505.3 Holothuria glaberrima
GAGACAGCCCGAAATATTTTGTATTTCACTGATTGTATAATATAGTTGGAAATGAATGTATCCATTTTTTGTCTTTTCGACTTCTGCGTTCTTTACTTTCCAACACATGCAACTTATCATGATATATATATATATGTATATATATATATATATATATATAACTCTCATTCCGATCAAACAACACAGTGACTGATTAATAATGAAAAATTACACTGCTTTCTTCACTGAGAACACGCATGTGAGGGTAAACCGTCACACTGTTTGACATCTTAGACATGTATCCGTGCACGTAGAGGAGTAAGATTATCCGGTAGTTTCAGGTAAAGCAGTGTTTTCTCACACTTAACAATGAAAAAACATTCAGGAAACGTTACTATGTACTGATATACTAGCCTATGGATGTAAAGACTTACTGGATTATCCATAGTAAGTAAGTACTGATTTAAATAGACGATATGTCACTCTTTATTTCTTGCATTTGAAAATAAAATGGTTCATTGTTCATAACGTTTCATATCTCTTGTAACAAAATAAAATATTTTATATATTCTTTTACACGACATCTTGCTTTTAATGGCGTTTTCAGGAAGGTATACGTTCACTGCAAATTTTATGCAAAATTAACAAAATACGAAAATTAATGCATTTTCATATATGATACAACTTAAAATATGATTATTTAAACTGGAATTTTGTTTTCTCCATGGAACAAAGGAGAAAAAACTATCACTTTTAAAATTAGTACACACATTTGATGCCCATTCGCACATCGAAGAAAGGCTAAAGTATTACAAATGCCATATTGTCATCTACTTATGCAATTTATGCACAGAAATATTCTTTTTTCCCGTTATCAAAATCTTAAAAGGTGTCGTTTAACACACTTTAGAAACGCGTCTTTTATTATATGGACGTTGTAATGAAATTCAAATTCTATGCGCAGCTACAAGCAAACCTCCGAGGTGGAATTTTGTTGTTAGGACTAATAACATGTAAGCCGTTGCTTAGGAAGAAAATCGAAGAAATACGTGACGAAAGTTGAGGACGACAAGGGATGGATGGGATTGAATAACTCTTCTTTCGAAATAGTTTGAACTCCAGAAAAGAATGACAGAAAACCAAATGTTAACCTTAAAAGTATGTGAAAAGTTTGGCATAAGCCTACCAGTTACCATTTTTTCTCAAAATTTTTCAATTTTTCGCAAAGTTTTTCATCAGATTTTGCAAGTGACGAATCAAAATACTTCGAACATTTTTTATAACGTACCGTACGTTTGAAGCTGAGCATAATTACCCAAATATAAACTATGTCTGATGATTCTTCTTTTGTGATGTACATTTTATTGCAAACTGATTGTGAAGAGTGACTCTAATTTGAAGCGAGCTTCACTGGCTTGATTCCATAACAGAGGAATCTGAGGTCGACACAAAAATTCACTTGGAGCAATTTGATATCAATTTGTACCTGTTTTTGAATAACCGCCAGTCTTTGACTACCGAAGTTATTCTTTCTCAGACTTTTTTATCTCTCTAAAAGTGACATAGGTTGACAGGTAAAGACCTGAACATGTTTGGCAATAAATTGTGTGCGTAATTGAAATGGCACATAATGAAAACGCCGTGCAAGCAGATAAATGTACATGCTCGTAGGAGGTTGTTAATGAGGAGAGGATAGCGCAAGCGACATCGAAGATAAACTTGATTGATGCATCTCACACTAAATTGTGTTCATTAATACAATTTGCACATAATGAATAAACTGTGCCATAAATCAGATTCCGTAAATGTCGAGGACGTTAAAAGGCGCATTAACATGTACCATTGCTATCAAAGAGATTGATGAGATATGCCATAAATTGTGTTCATGAGTACTACTCGCTAGAAATAAATGTTCTGTATGCTATTAATCATATACCACTTGTATAATGAGCTATTGAAAAATCGCCGATAGCGACACTGAAAACGCGGACATGTGAACTGTTTAAGATTGTTTTGTTTCTTTTGATAAAATTGCAATTCGAAATAACAAGTTCCCAATGGAAATGATGACACGCGACATAGCCACTGTTCATACTTAAAATATAACAACTCTTTCACCACCCTCGAACAAAAATTTTTTTGGACAACAGCAGTATATCAGAGAAACAGGGAGCTACTCCTATTTATTTTACGCAGAAGTGCTACCAGCCCTAGTTTATATATATATATATATATATATATATATATGATTTGTATAATGTAATATAGTCCATCCTTAAGCCCTCAGACCAAACGATAAATTTCAGTCCCATTTCATACCTGGGCTCACGCGATCCTGTCATACCTGGACAATTCACTTTCTTCAAATTTACACTTGGCATCTTGCAATGTGTTCTGTTGATATGGACAGAGGAAAAGTCCACAAGTGTAATGTGTCACTGGGTGTATCTGTTTTGCAATTTACAGCCTTCAAACGAGCACTCACACGCTTAGATTTTCTTAAGTTTCAAGCGTAGACGAACAGGAAGTAACGTAGCTCTTACACTACAGCTTTAAAGGCAATGCACTTTCAAAGATAATGCTGACAAAATGTTTAATGCCTTTTAACCAATAAGACGCACCACGGGGGAACACGGCACGTAATAAGAAATTATTTAAAATTTAAAAAAATGAAACTTATGATTGCAATGAGGAGCATACGAGGGGCTTAAAGTTTATTTGAATCATCTACTGAAAAGTAATTCAATAAATAAGGATTACAGAAGAGCGTGAAATTAATTTTTCCATTTGAGAAGAAAGGACAGTGCCTCACAAGTTAAAATAATATATTCATCATTCAAATCTGAAGCCAACAAAATAATAAAAATAATAATTATGGGCCACACATGAGGAAGCATTTTACCCTTGTGGTGCTATAGACAAATAACACAGATTGAGAAGACTACTCGTGAATAAAAAGTTCACCCGTTTTGAAATCGGCCTCTCTGAAATTCATTACTGCAGTAGCAAAAAACATCTCATGAAATGCACGAGGCTTTAACAACATAATGTCCTACCTTGTAACTGCAGGTGCTGAAAGCATCTACTTTGCAGTAAAGGGGTGCCGCAGCCTATCGCTCGAGAACATTTTTTCTCGTTAAATTTCTATCTGAAACTCGACATAACTTGCAATGACAAGGTGTGGTCAAAATGTTCTCTGACGTCAAACGGCATTCTTCGACATTTCTTTCTTCGATCGTGTTCAAATGTGTTGACAAAGAAATCGAAGGTATATAGTATACTTATTCGTCAACTGTAGACGGATTTTTATTTCGCGGATTTTTACTTCTACCGAATCGACTGTATATGCGAACATACGACGTGGCACGCATCAATCATTACTGCTTCATTTGCCCGTTGTTGTTACTATCAATCAAGCAACGCGTGAAAATAATCCCCTCGCAGGGGGCCTGTTAAAGTCTTACCGTCGATTAACGCTGGACTCATCGAAGCGGTAAACTCAACGTACCAGCCGTTCCTTTTGTTGACATTTATCATATGCATACCCTCAGACACGGTAGACAGATCGGAAGGGAGAAAAGAGCAATGGGTATTTTCAATGCTTTTGAAGTTCCTCTGAATTCGACACATTTTGATTTCCCAGGTTTATCTCAATATCCCTCCAAAATTGGTAATTATTTTGGTTTTATCCCTCTCACAGGAGTTGTTAATTGCAAAACAGAAAAGAAAGAGTCACTTTGACAGGGCATAAGTGATCGCTTTTGAGCTATGTCTCATAAGAGTATAGGTTTGGGCATCATGAACGTAAGGTATAGGTTACTCACAGCACCAGGAAGTACGGGCCTAGATAAGCTCAGATAAGCTCTTCAGTTTGTGCCGAATAACCAGCGTGCTTGTAGCCTTGTACTTACGCATATCCTATTCGATTGTGGTCTCCTCTTACGGACTGAAGGGGAAATGCAATGTTAAAGAGTGACGGAAAGATTTGTCGATGTATCCGATTTTTAAAACACGTCTTTCGTATTGTCTTCATTCACTTGATACTGCTATTTTCTTGTCACCCTAAAAGATTTTTTATGTACATTTCGTGGTTTTTACCTGTCTCATTGTTAACTATGAATATCTTGGAAACTGCCAATACCAGTCGGTGGTAAGTTCCATATACGTTCTCTAACTAAAATGATACACCTCTCGTCACATTACGTTTCTAATCACTTTGTGTAATGTCTACCGGTTATAGCCTATCAAGAAGCAGTATATATCTTTTTGCAATGATATGAGCCAATCCTTACACTGCACGTAATAGTGTTGTTCGGCTGTCAACAAAAGGGTTTCAACTTAATAACCCCACGCCAAGGGGTGTAGGATCAACATAAATTGATATACTGAGACTCATTACAACGATATACAGTGAGCATTGCCTCAACTTAATGTACTTTTTCATCACACAAAGCCATTTCATAGCTTAGAAGCGCCACTATTTTTCGGAATTTACCGAATTGATTGACGTCATTGCGGCATAAAAGTTGTCACCAAAAGCTACCTTTCTCGACAAGGCATGAATTAATTTCCCCCAAAAAAACTTGCAGGCGTCTCGTCTGCGTCACATCAAGCGCGATTTCTCTACCCGACCATATACAACGTACATCTCAGAACTGTGTCGATGTAGCCCAGCCACAAATCATGGAACTAAACCGACCAAATTTGCTTATTCAAAAACTCAACTGCTTTTGCCTACTTGTTGATATCATTTGTCTTGGGCTAGAGAGGACACAAGGCATATACTCTCCAAACGCAAAATAGTGAATTCACCTCTGAACGATAGATTATCGGATTACAGTGACCACTATTTCATGGAGTGGAAATTGATTGAAATTCTACTCTGCTCGGAAAGGAAATTAACCCTTAATGGGTGAAAACGTCACTAGAGGAAGAGTGGAATTTCACCCGATAACAGAGAGTGGTCACTGCACTCACTCTTATCGTAGAATTTTACTCTTCAAGTTTAGAGAGTACGGACAGGGAGTGGCGAGAAACAGCTTCCTGGTACGGATATGCATTTTGGATACACTTTTGTGAATTACTAGGGCCTGTAGCATAGTCAGTTGTAAATTAAGCTAAATACTAAGCAACTCCTGGCTATTGTACCTCACACTTCAAAATTAAGAAAAAACACATAACACCTCTGACTTTTGTATTAACATATTTACTGGTAGAAAACAGACAAGAAGCCCTAAATGTTTCGAAAATTAATTTTCATCATCAGGTAAAAAAGCTGGTAATGGCAAAATACTTGAGCATCTTCATACCGATAGGATCTCACATGCATATTTACGAACACTTACGGCAAATCACCCATTTGCAAAGGGCACTGTGAACACAATTCTTGAAAACTCATTCCCACCTAAGCTCTATCTTAAGATTAAAGACAGTCTTCATTTCAGCAGTTCAGCTTGAGAAAACAATTATCCGAACAGGCAGCTAGCTTCTTTTGTTCACCTCTAACCTCCTTCAACATTTCTCTTAAAAGTTGTTTTAAAAGGTGTTTATTAATTCTCACCTCTATCTGTCTGTCATCCTATATATTTTTTTATCGGGAGATGAAAATTGACTTTCTAAACACTTCGAATTTTTGGAGTGTTTTGTATTAATTAAATTTTATTAATACCTTCTCAGTGTTCTAAGAAAGGTATGATTATAAGTGCTTAAGGGTAAGTTAGGACTATCTAACATGGGGAACTTTCTCGCTGATGGACTGGGGTGAGGTAGGGGTAGGGAATAGTATTTTCCGTCTTTTCCTTTTTGACTGAACAAGCTCCGCATATACCACACCGTTTCCATGGAAAGTTTGCGAATTTAAGTTTGCGAATGCGCATGAATAATTCCTGGGTTTTGAAGTTAAGTAACAAACTTCACACCATTTTTAGCAATATTAGGTGTAACCCATGGACTTTTTTATATATGGACAGAGCGTATTGCACTCACGTCCTATGCTAAATTGTCGCCACCGTACGAACAGGAGTAGGCTTGCCTGTATGGCTGCCTGCTATAGCCTTGAGCGTTAAAGTTTGGACTTACTCAAGTGACTCAGTATCGACAGATTGTGTGGAAAACTTGTAATATTTTCGAAACAATGCAAGCTCAGGTCAAATTCAGTAAATAGAATGAAGGGCTGTGACACTGTTCTTCTATTTATGTTTGTATTTTGTCTAAAATTTTGCAGGTTTATCATCAAATTGGGCAAATGGTAGTAGCCCGGCAGCAATCTTGGTAAGCCTAAATTTGTTCAAACGGTACGGTGGCGATCGTATTGCTCACGTGATCCTCTGTCCATATATGAGAAGTCCGTGGAGTAACCTCAAACTGACGAAATGGAAAAGAAAAAATATCTATATAAGAATGAATTAAAAAATGCTTGATGTATTATCAGGTGTGTATCTCACTGTATGTTACTATTAGTTTCAAGGCTATGCTCGATCAAACTGAAACGTCTCGGCATCGAAACATGTAACACTGAAAACGTGTGTTTTGTGAAATTTTGCGGACTCTACGAAACGTGAATAACATCACAAAAATTTGATGAGCTTCTGGTTTTTTTATGAGATTGAGGTATAGACCTTGCTTTTCTTTCATTACTCAAAAATAACACTATCGTAAAAAATGAGGGGACTTGTAATCATCACGATAGGTTTAGGCTTTAAATTTGCATGTCAAAATATGGGCTGGGTGTAAAATGAAACCAAAGGAAGGGGCACGGGGATTTATCTCGTCAAGGAGGTGTTACGTGACAAGAAGCACCTATCAGCAGATTTCATTTGCTTTCTGCATGGCTGTCACATTTCTCTGGCGAAGAAATGTCTGTTCACATGAATTTTGCAAAAATTTTGCTGTAGTCTTAGTACAAGCCATAGATAGATAGCTCTTTTTCAGAATAAGTTGAATATGTATAAATTTTAATTTCGGGTATCTAGACGTTGCTGTCACGATGCCTGCGTTGAGTAAGTGAGAAATTACGTTAAAAACTTCAAAATAGGGTGTTATTTAAGGGAATGACATTTCCTTTTAAGTCTTATAACATATGAGAGTGGAAGGTCTACTTTGCAAACGAGACACAGTTTCCGTAAATCTTGGAACCGGAAGCTATTTATGATTGAAAAAGTCTTTGTGGCAAATTTCCCGTTTCGCTACGGACGCGTCTACCACTTTAACATTAGACACTAAATTTTTAACTTCCCTATAAGTTCATTCCTCAAGTCCTCTCACACCCCTTGTCTGTCTGTACTGCTGTAAAGGCTTTTATGAATAGAAGACGATTGACAAACTTAATCCTTACCGTTGTCATCAGGTAGGGCCATCAGACTATATTTGTGCCTAGGCGCCTCTTCGCTAATCCGGTACAGCATTCAGCCAGAACATTGTTTACGCAATAAGTAAATACATGATAAATACGTATCATACACTGTCAACGCTTTTCGAAAAGTGTATCCTTTGCAAATGCTGCGCGATGAAAATAGCGAATAAGTGGAACAGAATGTTTTTGGTTTCGTGGGACAGAAATTTACCATTTGCGTTGAAAGTCGTCAGCAGGTTTTAATTAAGTTTAATTAAGAAGTGATCTTAAAAGGGTAACATAATTGTCAAAGTGGAGTTGGATTGTCAAGCTGAAGTCACCCACCCCTTTGCACAAGCGTATGGGACCATTTGGATTGGGGGGGGGGCACAAGAATTTTTGCCCGAATCTCTGCTCCTTTATAGACAAATTCTGTTTGAATTTCTGCAAATTTTCCGAATTTGTACAAAGATGGTTAGACTTTCTTCAAATTTTGCAAGAATTTCTTCAATTTTTCCCAATGGCCCCTGCCCCTTCTCATACGCCTATTCCCCTTGGTCTTGAGTCACTCCGTGTATAATGAACACATTGACTCCATGAGCACAATATAGGTCAGTGCATGTAGTAGTAGAATTGTAGTGACTCAAGTCAATTTAATCTTGGTTGTGGTGACTTGAATAATACTTAACTTGTAGCAACCCTGTGCGGTTTATGTCACATGTTCATCAGTAAATTGCAGTCTTTTTTGTTGTTTTCTAATCAAAATTTCATATTCCCCCCGAGATGTTTTCTTCTCTTTGTTATCCTTCCCCGAATCCTTTAAATTTTCATCAGATGTAAACCTCAGACATTCCCTGCTCACGCAAGCTCGCTTTATGAGAGCCTCTTAACCAGCTCATACGAAAATATTCGAACTTCAAAAACGAGGCCTTTACTTATCTTTACTGACGAATCAAATTTTGCAAGAATATGGGCCCCGTTCGTAACCCCTCTCTGAAAGTCATCACCGAACATTGTGCGTTTTCAATCGATTTTGCGGTCTACATTGAAAGAGTATTTCTCACAGACTCGCGCGGGCAGATAAAATACAAGTATATGTACACTTTCTCTATTCGAAACGTTACAAAAGCCAATTTTCGACTTTTATTGGGAAATTTACGACAAGCGTAAAGGTTAATGGAGCTTCTTTGTTTATATTGAAGATGTATTCGGGGGACTCGAGTCGGATGATGGGGGAAAATGAACCGTTGATATTGGTTTGCTGCTGAGTCGATGACGTAAGCTAGCCATCTTATGCCAGCTTGTTGAGACTTATTACTCATTCAAAATCAGTTCAAAATCATAGACTATGCTGGCGCGAACGTATAAGTGTCGTGTAATCAGTGTCTAACCGCCAAATCTGCTACGGATTCAACAAAATTCTTAGAGTTTGAAGTTTCTGTGTAATGTCAATCTGTCAATATTAAGCATTCTGCACGGGTGTACATTCCCGGGTATTAGTACTAATCGATTCACCACTGTCGCTAAGGCAACATGTATTACGTCAAACATAGGTGAAGTCATCCACTAAAATACGTCTGCGCCAAAAAGAAAAAAATGAATTTGTCCTTAAAACGTCAAAATGAATGAGATGCGTTCATATTGAAGCTAATGATATAAAGGTATAGTGCCATATAAAGTCTATTAATGTAGATGATTAGCAACACGCTGTTACGATTTCTCAATAGTTGTAGTTTTAACTCTACGTTATCAGTCTTTGTGTGTCGAATGTCATTCTGTTTAGTTAGATTCTGCTCTTAACACCAACCTCTTATCAGGGAGGTGTTCCCTACTCTTATTAAGGAGAACCTGCTGTCTAGTAATCTGCATTTTCACAGAAATATTCCAGGATACTGCTTAAGCTGATCATTAATTTCATGATGTTTTTAATATTATTGTAGTTGTTGGTAATGAACGGTATAGCTTCTCCTTTAAAAAGAAATCGTAATTGTCCTTACACACATTGGGACTGGCGCAGCCCCATGTAATCTCCCATGGACTAGCCGTAAAGGATGCATTGGACATTGGACAATGTATCCGTTGAAATAAGTTAGGCTGTGTGCTTTTCAAGTCATACCTACGGTAGTGGAAAATAGCTAAGGCTTACTATGCAGAACCATTTACCGTGTATTTATAAATACGGCTCAAACAGCTAATGATAGTGATATTGTTATTTCAGTAATCTATAGACTCACCATTAAGTATTATTCCAAATGTATTACACTATGTATTTTTACTTCGAATAATATTTAGCAATTTAATTGTTCCCATTCTTCAAAATATGTTCGTAAGATAAATTAAACGTTGACTTCAAGCAACGTTTATGCAATTTAATCATTCTTACTGGCACGATCCTCATTCGTCAAATTGAGTTTATAACAGCTATTGTTACGACACTAATGGAACTACGTTCCAGTTCGATTCTATAAGATGTCTCCAATTGGTCGATAAGGTAGAAAAACACGGAACTTATAGAGAAAACTCATTGCCATCTTTAACTCGTCATAAGATGTTATGTAAAAATGCAAAGATCAATTGGTTAGTTAGTTAGATGAGGTTTTACGGCCCAGTTTGCAACCAATTGGTTTAAGTCGAGCCGGCCACGGCCGCAAACCACAAATAATATTGGACAAACGTAATATTTCATTATGTTTATATTTAACAGAAGAATTTGACGAAAACATCAGGAAGATTAATTTTTCACAACGAGAGGGTATCTTTCTTTGTCTTTATTAATTCTCAGAGAAATGATGGGGTAGTTAAGAGTGATATCACAACAGGAAATTTGAATGAAAACAAAACTAATATCGGGAACAACTCGGTTTATTTTCATGGCAAGGGGACCGTGGATTGCAAGATTCACAACTTCAGTAAACCGTTTGTGCCACCACGTGCCTGCCGATCAGATCTGACAGTTAAAAATAATTTAAAACACACATTTTGCAAAGACATGTTGACATAGCGTCCCCCTTGCATCGTGAGTATATATTAATTGAAATTCCGTACCACAAATAAAGAGCCGATTTTGGTGTGCTCCGTGCTCAGCCGTATACACCCAATGCCAATAGAAGAAAGCTAAATGCTTGACTGTAATTCTTTAACCCCTTCGATAATTTAATGAGCAAAAATTATTTCCCTCACGTTGTAATCACCATGGGAATGTGTTTTCCAGGGAGCACTTTGCCGATCTGGCAACCACGTACATCCAACCGAATGACAAATATTAAGGTATGACTGCTTGATGCCTTGCAAGTTGCCAAGATTATGTACTCATCAGCTTAGCCTAGTACTAACAGACAATACGTCGTCACATACTACAGTGTTGAGTGAAATGAATACAGTCTTTTTAAATGTCATATGCATGGCCGTTACTAAGCAACCGCAATAATTACATAATATATATTTTTAATGTTTCCTTTTTACCTTTCAGCATAAGCCTACCCAGCTTCACATTTTGATATCCAATGCCATGTAGCTAATTATGGTTCCAATATTCCAGCTGAAACATTACACGTTGAGACAAACTGCTCAAAGTGTGAACATGTGGCTCATCTCTGAATGCAGGAATTGAGCGCACAGATGTCAGCATTTGGCGCCAACGCCTTATATAGCCGGGGTTCAGGGTATTGAAACCCGGGGAGGGGGAGCTATCGGTTTACCTATACTTTTTTGCTGAATGTGAGATATATATGCTCATCATCTGCCAGTGAGCAAAATTGTAGAATCTTAAGTGTGATTAGTGTGTTTTCTGTTGTCCACAGTCCACACTTTTCAAGTTCAGGTGCAAATGAAACTCTAGTCAATTTAGGAGCGATTGAGTCAAAATTAGCTTCATCGCTGTTTGGTTAAATACTGCAGGCAATTAACCAGGTTATCCCCCGCGGGGTATGCGGAAGAGTTGCCTTTCGTCTCGAACAGAACCCGGGTTATTATTTCTGACATTTGAATAAACCCCATTTCAGGCTTGGAGTGTTAAGGAGGTTTAAGTGGGGATTTCTGAAGAAATGAAGGGCGCGTAATTTGCAGGTTTTGGGGTAGAGCTGTAATCGAGAGAGGGAGACTCCCTATTCAGGTAGGGGATCATCCGATCCCTTTGACCACCACCCGGTTGCGTACCTGGACTGCAAGCCACTCAAACCTGAATCTCTGTCTCAGCCTTTGAAGACTTAAAAAAATAACTATTTTCAAAATAATTACTCAGTGACACCGGTGTCTACGATGCAACCGACACTAGGGTAGAGAGCAAATTTGCCCTAGGACAACGAAACAAGCTCCTTTGATTACACCGAATGGCGAAATATAAATAAAAAAACTGAAGTGTCTCTCCCTTGTAATTTCTCATCTTAGATCAACAATAAAGAGAAAACTAAACCAGACCACAAACTTTGACTAGGT
Source organism: Holothuria glaberrima (assembly GCA_009936505.3). Classification (NCBI taxonomy): domain Eukaryota; kingdom Metazoa; phylum Echinodermata; class Holothuroidea; order Aspidochirotida; family Holothuriidae; genus Holothuria; species Holothuria glaberrima. The sequence continues at coordinate 11,744 of WURT03653167.1, forward strand.
CGAAGGTTTCGTTCACAAACTTAGCCTGCGCAATGCATATGACACATAGCTGCATAGTGCCTGTATCAATTTGGTGACAGTTGAGTAGTCGGTAGGTTCACATATTTTCTATAGGCTACTAGATTAAAGTGCTTTTACGGGCCTCCATTAGTGCGTTCAGGCTTACCTAACGGCTACTGTTCATAAGTTAGCAAAGATTTCTAAAACTGAACCGTATATTGAAAGCAAGCTTACGGTTCTATGCTGCTGGGCAAATAGTATAAACTATAAAAGTGCACGAGTTAAACCATTTCAACAATATAACTTGTTTAATTCAAAATATGTTAGGTTTTGACAAACTAAAATCAGGTTTTTCAACATGATAATGTTAGGAAAAGATTGTTACAAGATTAAATCCACTTTCAGTACATAGTTATGCATTTAACCCCCATCTATCAAAAACATAAAAATAACACCCGAAAATCCAAAAGAAGGCTGAAATTTAATGGCGAGGGCAATATTTATTCCAAAATAGCACTGAATTTTAAAAATAAGCTTTTTACACTACTAAGGTTTGTTTGTTTCGTCTCTGCCCCTGTCAAATGGAGTTAGTAGTCTCCCATCTGGCCTGCGTGGCGGCTCTCTTTGACTTCAGCCACACAGGGCTATCGCTTTATTGACGTTAACGATTCGCTGAGCGAAATTATTTGCTCGCAGGTCGATCTGCCAAACATATTTTAATACATCATCAGTATGCTATAAATCTTCTGTTATACTCCTAATTTGTATCTTTCGTGCGGTCCAGTAAGATGAATACTGCATATTAAGTAAATGTTTACGAAAGAGTTTTTTTTCTGAATTCTACATTTCAGTTAAAAATCAATAGACCTAATGCATTGCCATCATGCGGCCTCATGTTGGAGGCAAACAATAAAGAACACTCCACGCATGACGTACACTTTGCACCCGGGCTTAGTAGACTTACGCGTATATCCTACCGGTACACAATTTAGTCTGCATTTGTTGGTGCAGGTTGCAATGATAAGCGCGTACCTCCATTGGAGGGCGCGATTTCTGTTCGGTGACGTCATATGCATAGGTCTATTTGCAACATCATTAGAAAGAGTCAAACATGAATGAGGATGTCAGGTTCCATGGATATGATAGGACATCGAGGTGGGTGGGAAGGATATCTTCTCCCACTGTTTGGAACCCCTTCTGATTATAGATGCTCCCGTTGACTTAAAAAGCTAATAAATACCTTTTATCCCACCACTCCTTCCCCAAAGTCCTTACTCGGATGAGCGCCACTGACTCGGGGTAAAGGACCACCTGTTCAACGTGGGGTAACTGTATTTGTCCTTTAAACAATATCACGTTTTGTCTTCCCAATCGATGTACCAATCTTTGAAGTATCGACTGGTTGACTGGTAGATATCTCATAACACGTGCAATAGAACTTGGTGCACGCAACATATTCTCCCTAAAGGGATACAGTCTCCATGTAGTCAGGTTCTTCTAACAAATTCGATACTGCGCTCAAATATACAGACACTGTGCCTAGACAACATCCGTCACTGACGCCATTGTCGTCCATATATACATCATACCAGAAGGATAAGCAGGACCTTCTCCCCTTCGCAGGAATGAGTAATACCATCACACCCGATCCACTAATGCTGTAAGATTTCTCTTTCAATTGGCATTGGAAAATATAACCACTCTTTGTTTCCTTTTCATTAAAGCGCCATGTTTTATGCATTTTATTTTGCTGAGAAGCCATATTAATTTCATCATATGGCCCACAAATAAGACTGAGACGGGGTAAAGAGTGACAACTGAGGCCCATTGTGTGACATCAAAAATATACAAAACTGTTGGCAAAACAATTTTTTGAATTTGCAACCCTTGGTATAACTAAATCCTTCCACGTAGAGGACTGGAATGAAAACAAAACTTGCCCTTTTAATACACCTTAGACGTCACATTTATTTTATACATTTCTAGCCAGTTTGGCATGATTTGGTTGACCTGTGTGCTTTCCTTCCGTTCCGAAAAGGAATAAAGGAAAGTTTATTACATTTTTCTTTCTTATTAAAGAATTCAGGCGATCTGGAATTCATTTGATTACAACAACCATTATCAATGTAAATTAATTTACTGTTCAGTATAATAAATACATTCAGTCACAATCAGGGTAAGATGAAACGAGTTACTATGAAGGTTCTAGTTCTTTTACCGCCAAAAGAAGATTTTGAAGGTCATGATCACAAGGGAGTATTGTTATTCAGGCCCAATATAAGAATGTACAAAAATTTCTCTGGAACTAGGTATTGTAAAATGTTTTATAACGATATAACTTGCTCGTGATTATGATTTTTTAATGTTTGTGTTTGTCAGTTACAATAGGGATTTCATAACGTCATTTTTTCTCTTCTAAGTAACCGCTGTTTTGCAGTTGCGCAGTTTGGAACCTATAAGCACGTTCAACTCATTAGCAAGTAATATTACTACACTTGGGAGGTACCCATTCAGAGTGTTTGACAACATTTGAAATCTCAGATTTACTTTAATGTCAAACAAGTATGTTACAACATGTTATATCTAAAAATATCTTATCTTAAAACTAACTTCTTATCATCAATTTGAAATGCATGTTATCCTGAGTACGTACGCAAATTTTATACAGGTGTTTGATTTCTATCTTCTTTACAACAGAAATTTTATCCGGCCAAATTGCTTTAAAAACACACACAATACAGTATTTGAATTCTTGAGTGGGCTTATAAGAGACGTTTATTTCATCATAAATCTCCATATTCTGTTTTCAGAAAGCTTAGGCTGCATCTCCGACACGCACGTGTATGCAGCCTAGCAACCACAGTATGTCATTGACTACAAATTTGCAGTTGCTAAGCTGCGAAATCTGTGTTATTCGATGAGGTGTTTTTCTCTTTGTGCAATTTTATTTAACAGTGGTTTCAAAAGTTGTATGGTCTTCCATTGCGTCTCAGCATACCGATTCACGACTGCTTCTTGAACATTAACTAGTAAAGAGGATGAATGCCTATCGCCGAGACAGCAATAAATATGTTTTTTCGCCGTAAGTTTTCACGAAATGGTGTAAGATTGTTACAAAATAATTTTTCATTTTCGTTATTGTAACTGCAGGCATGAACCTATACTGGAATAAGTACGTAAGTTACTGCAAATACATTAAGCCTTACGATGGGTTGGTTGCAGACGTTTTGGTATCCTATCCTAAAGCCTTTGTTTAGGGTGTGTTTGACCTGTTCAAGGGAAACATGTTTATACTTGAAATCTACTGTAGGTGTTGCTCGTAAAACAATGGATATGAGTCTGAAGGCATGTAAAATAATCCATTTGGGCCCTACATTTAGAACTTAATGTCAACTCTCGTGGACGAAGCTAAGTGTGGGCTATAGCTAAAGGTCCCATGGCCTTGTTCTAATCTCTTGTCGCACACGTTTCTGCTGAGCCAGTGGACCGTCATTAGCGACCCACTGCAGACTTAAGTCTAGACATGTCAATCACATATGCCGTGTAAGTACTGTGTGGCATAAGTTGTTTTGCCTATAACCAGGGAGTTGTCAGCTGACAACTCCCTGCTATGACCTAAAGAAATAGGCCTCACACGTGAATTTCTTTATTTGGTTACCATGTACACCAGAACTTTTCACAAACTTGTGGAGAAGATAAAAGAATTTTATTCGTCGCCAACACGAAGCATCTTTGACATTCATAGGACTACCATTGTCACTTACATTTTTTATGGTAAGGCATAAACCGCCGTGTTGGCGTAAGTCATGAGTCAAAAGGCCCGCTACTCATAATGGCAATTTGTTAATCTTAATATGTAAGGTTGAACATTCATAGTAGTAAAAAGTTTTTTTTACTCATAATGAAAAAAATGTTCGTTAAGCGTTATTAAAGGAAATGGCATGTCATTCATGAAAAAGTTCTGCCATTAAGAGGGAGGTGAGGGTTATAAATAACCAATTTATTCTCTTATCACGCCGATTTTTCTCCTGTTATGTCTAACTGACCCTTTGTTTGAATATGGGCAACGAATGAGGCACCCTTTTATGTATTATGTGTAACGTAGCCGATACTCAATAATGAAAAGTGAACATTTTTGTAATAAATCAGCCAAACTTATGAGTACAGATCTTTTTCTATTATTAGGCCTACTAACTGACTAAAGAACACAAAGATTAAAGACCCTTAGAAATAGTGGGTGTATGCACTATAGTATATACGCGTGCATAGTGCATAAAACATTAAAAGTTCTCCACATTTTCTTTAAATATGGCAGCATTGTTATCAAATAGCCCCATGACGTCATATGAAATAGGTCTACATCCATTTTACTAGGATTTCATTGGCGTACCTGTCATTGATAAACACACTTGAATATATGCATTGTAAACATTTGAATCGACGCAATCAAGATTTGATAATACCCTGGCAAAGGAGCACAATTGATAGTATTTTTTGACAACAGTCGTATACATAATTTCAACAGTAAATTTTTGGTCAAAAACAATACCGTCAATATGCGGTGCTTCTATTATCGTATGAATACCAATTGAGATCTTATACGTTAGTCATAGCACCAGGGGCCCCCAAGGGGGGCCCTGGTGAGGCGGACCCCACCTCATTAGGGGGCGCTTCGAGCACCCGAGGGGCATCCGGTGCAGTTTCGGCATTTCCAGCTGAATTCACCTTGTATTTCCCCCTAGCCCACCGAAAATATCCTGCGTACCACTATATGGTCGCGATCACAAAGACAGATCTTGCTTGCACTATAGCAAGACTGTCGTGAAGGCTAGCCCCATCGGTCACATGCAGTTTCGTATCTCTTCGAGGCCTAACTCCATTTGGTAGAAGTTTAAGATTTTACCTCCAGTGGTACATAGCCCGCATTGCTTTTCTTAAACTGGAGCAGCAATGCCATAGAAGCCCGCCCTGTCCTAATGTATACCGGGGAACTCTAAACCATAGACACAGGCACGAAACAACATTCGTTGCACAACTTTGAAATATTGAATACCTCGTTGGCTAAAACCTAAGCTCAGTACAACTCGAGAATTTCAAGAATATTTTTCATTTAAATTCTTTTATTCCATGGGAGTTAAAGATTTAATCGACATAGTTCAGAGATTCTTCAGAGGTTGAACACAGAAGTTCATACAAATTGTTTAGAAAGTCCATAAAATTTTGTAAAAAATTTAGAGTTTTGTAGAAATTTTAAACAGTTGATTTTTTTGTAGAATTTTTTACAAAACGTTTTGTAAGCTACAAGTGCAGATGATGAAGCTGTTCTTACCATAACAAAGTTTTTTCCAAAGAAGTTGAAAGTAGTAAACTTAGTTCAAACGCTTGAAATGGTACATACAAAGTCATTTCAAAATCAGAAAATAGTTATGAACGCATGAAGCAAATATAAAAAATGTTGTTGTTCAGTTTCATTGATACACTTTTATTGATAAGGCAATGGTGATACTAATAACGATAAATGAAGATCAACACATGTTTACATAATAATACTTCCTTTAAGGAAAATATTACGTACGTTTAGTACATGGGGGGGGGGTGACACTTGTTTCTGAAACATCTTTTTCGGTCTAAGTACACATAGATTATTTGAAGGGGCTTACTGAGTTGGTTCACGAAATTCATGTTTTGTCAAACCTGTTGAGTTTTACTCACATCTTGGTAAATCGTCAAACTAAGAGATTCTGCCCATCTGACGCATAGTTGAAACGGTAATATAGGGTAATTAAACAAATGTTCTCGATTTGATGGTCTGACTGAAAATTCAGGCTCTTGGGTGGACCCATGTGATAAAGTGAGATTAAGGAATGCTCAGAACTCTAAACAAGTTTATAAACAGGACAGAATTATGATTTACTCGAACAAAAGTTAACTTTTGCAAGCCTTCAGGAGGAGTTTTTATCGCGAAGAAGGAATTGTTTTTGAGTGGGAATAATTGAATGGATTTCAAGGAATAAGAAGAAGGAGATAGAAGAATAACTCGAAAATCTGAAAGCCGTATTAGGCTGTTCTCGGTTACGCCACTGGTTGGCATTGGTTGGCACAGAGCATGCGCAAGAACAAATGTGTGTATGTTCGGTGTTGCGCGTGTAAACGCTTGTGCGATTGCACGCAGAAAGTAGACGAATTGGAATCTACTTTGCATTGTGACGACAGTGCAAGCGCGCCTGACAAAGTTTTTTACCGACACGCAGTGACGTCTTTGTTTGTAAACAGTGAATGTGTCTATATAAATTATTTATGTACGAGAACTTAAATAGTTGAAATCCTTCAACAACTTTTATTACATGCAACGTTACATAGAAAGATTTGGGCCTAAGAAAAAATTGGCTCAATTTTCGCATAACCAAATGTTACTTGTGACTGTTTACTATGCAACTGGTTTATGGAACAATCTGCATAAGTCCAAACTTACAATCGTCTGATGCCATTTTGGAAGCTAAATTTGTATGGACCGTGGCGACATTCCAGATACACATTTTTGAAAAGTAATTTATATAACCGGTAGTCTTAGTTATGACCATGTCCTTCTTTTCTGGAAACTTAATCAAGTTGTCTTCATAAGACAAGTGGGAACACATTCAAATACAATGCTTGTACAAATTTGCTTGTTGTAACGCATACAATATCTAAAACAGAGTTGGTGGCGCTATTTCCTCGTGTATTTAATCATAAGCATAGATTCCAAACTGAAAATGGCGCACCGCGGTGACTCCTCGTCAATGATATGAATGCTAAGGCGCGCAAGCGCGTGTTAGCGCCGAAGGCGCTAGGTTCCTGACTTTTGCGTCGTAACCACGGACTTCTTATATATATGGACAGAGCATATAGGCTAGGTTAACAATAATGTACGGTCACCAGTGCTAACATCCTATCCGTAAGTTGCCGCCACCGTCCGTGGAAAAAAAACGTACCAAGATGGCCGCCTGCTATTCTCTTGTGGTAGCCAACCAATTAAAAAAATAACCGATTATTCCTTCATTGACTTACACACTAATTTGGGTCCATTTCGTGGCCCCTGGACCCCTGTAGAAGTTTTCAACGGGCACAACCTACC
>WURT03653178.1:0-10829 GCA_009936505.3 Holothuria glaberrima
AAATTAGCTTTCACCAAACTTGCCATTCCATATCCTGTGACAGATGGTGTTGTTCACTATTTGCAAAAGGTGTAGTAAGCAGGGGCATAATAAATTAAATGAGGCAGATCCACAAGGCAATTATTGAAACTCAACAGAAAATCCCACTTATGAAGAATAACAAGTTCATAATTTATGCAGGGTATATGAAAATGTTTTGAAAAGGGTGTGACTACACCAACAATTTCCAGATCACCCTCTTTTGGTCCAAACTCAGAAAACCACTACTATTATATTTCCTGTTGCAGACTTGTTATAACACAGATCACAATGACAGAACCCCAAAGAATACTGAAAATACTAACTTGAAAGAAACTTGAGCCACTGTTTAAACTTTCTAAATGAGTGGATGAAATCGCTGGGATGAGCACTACTGAAATTTTTCCTGAGGCTGATTTCGGTGAGTTTGGAGGGTTGGGTAGGACAAGTTGGTTGTTTTCTGAGCTAGAGGCCACAGATTTGGTCATAGCTATTAGTTCCAGGATAGTGGTAATTGCTGTTGTTTGAATGGTGAAATTTTTGACAAAACAACTGCTGGTTAGAAGAACCTGGAGCCATTCTGGAATGTCCAGGAGGTTGCCTGTAAAATTAAAGTAAAATATGTAAATTTACGCAAAAAAAAATGCAAAGTTTGTAGAAGTTGAGAGTTTCAATAATTATAGGAAGTAATCTTTAGTACTTATGAATATAGGAAAAAGAAACTCTGTATGATGAACTCCTGTTAGGTGTGCAGTGAACTTCACCTTTAACTTTCTTGTATATACAAATATATGCAGCTGTAGTACTGGACCACAGATGTCATCAAACAAGAAAAGAAAGAAGATCATGAAGACTGATGATGAAAATGTAGAAGGATCAAGACTCTTGATGCAAAGAAAAGACATTTTCAGGCAAGCACATTCATCTTGTAGGGTACAAACTTACACATTTTACAAAGTGTTGTTTAAAGTGAGCTGTAATTATGCAAGATCTGGGGGAATTGTCAGATGGGGATTTTTTCCCTCCCCTGTCAGAGGTCAGAGCCCTTACCTGTCTCCATCCCTCAACCTTCATCCCACCAATGAGATGACAAGATATTGTGCCATCATTCAAAATAACAGTTTCCAGCACTATCTCTAAAACTGCAACCATGCCTTACTCTTGCCTCTCTAAGTGACTGGGCCTGACTACAATACTGACAAGTTGCTTCTATTGTCCATGTAGATGCGTCACTACTTGCCTGAGTACATGAGACAATGGGGGAAGGGACCAGATCGTTTGATCATTGTGATGCTTATAAATTAAGTAAGCATGGATTTTGTTGGACTGTTTCTTTAAGAGGGGCTTAAAATCATTATAACAACAGTTTTGAAACTTTCTGAAAATATTCCAAGGACAAAAGACAGATGTTCACCCAAATTTGTTTTTACTTGGATTAGGTGTAAATGAATAATTTATGTTGACTCTAGAAAATGTAATTGATCCATGAAATTATTATATGGGCAAATAATGCAGGATATCTCCAGGTTTGCATGATGACGGTGATGTGGTGCATTATGGGGAAACAACATGTTGGTATTTAATTCATTACCCTAATGTGCTCTATCAGCTGACTTCAATGTCTCATATTTAAATTTCTACTTTTCAGGCAATGAAAATTATCCCTACTTTAGTTTTCTTCAAGCCCCCCACCCCTCCACTCCAGTTTTAAAAGATTTGTCTATTACACCTACCAGACAAAACCCTAGCCTGCGCTGACTTTTCTGCTGGGGTGTACTACCTCAAGCAAGTTTTGAGGCTGCTCTACTATCCTCCTTTAATCTGTCTTTTATACAATGGTTACCCAAAATCACATTTCACCAACCAGCACAAGTCATCATTGACCAATCAAAGTGGGTTATACTTGATGATACAGTTTGAATATCTGTCAAAGTGCAGCTTCCAATTGTAAGGAAAGATCTCCAAGGGCTCCTAAATGCATCTGGGGGACAAGGGAGCAGCAGGCTTGGGCTGCTCCAATCTCTTTGGAGTCAGGTTCAGTTAACCTCAATAGCTGCAAGTCTGAATGGTGTCATGACTCCTACAATGGTATCATAACTGCTACAGGGACATATGGAACACCAGCTATAGACTGTCTTATACCAGCCTATGTTAACGGACTTTTAATGGCTCAGGTGCCAACTACTCTTGTTGAAATGTTGTAGCCAATCATGTGTATGCTAAGGCATGCGAGCACACATTTAGCACTAGATACCTGACTTTGCCAGTAAACATAAAGCCACACTGTATGAGCTGATATATGGCAAACGAGTTCCTTTCCATGATGCCACAATACAGTTTTCATTACGTGTATTTGACATTCCTAAACCGTCTCTTCTGATGAGATAACGAAATTTACGGCAAAAGGTTAGTTTACGTCAAAGAGATGAGAATAAAACCTTTTGCATATGAAACAGACAACTTACATGACACATTTGCTCACACAGTAAGCTTATTGTGCACTCACAGTGTTTTGCTAAACATACCATGGGTAGTTGTCTCACAAAATTGTTTTGCCATATTTCAAGTGTCATGGCAGCCCCCATGTAGGCTTCATCGGATGTCAAGAAGCAATGGCTGTACTACGTTATGACGCAAAAGTCAGGTATCTAGCACATTCTGCGCTAAGCCGTGTGTTAGCATGCACATCATTGGTTGTAGCCATGAACTAAAGAGAACGTTAGTTATAGAAGAAATAATTAGACTGCAAAATGCAGAACTTTTATCTTTTTTATACTTATTTCAATAGAACTTTTAAAAATACACAAATGCAGAATTTTTTGTATATGCAAAATGACTTTTGTACTTGTTTGTGAGGATACTGAAAATTCTTGAGGAGTTAAGGCTCCAAAGAAGAGTGGAGTCACTACATGACTCCCAGCGAGAATAGGCAACTCTGAAAGCAGAGTCTAGTAGCCTGCCTGAGCCTACAGAGTAGCTTTTAACCTCTTCAGCAAACAAGCCACCAGGAAGTGCTGATCTAAGTTCTCCATGAATAACACAGATTTACTTACAAGTGACCACCAGCCTTGCTAGTGATTCATACATTCACCACTCCACAACCTCTCAATATAAGCATTCTCACAAAATCATACAAACCATAGTCAACTCAAAGTACTAACACCTCAACTTAAAAGTTCTGTGACTCGGTTTTTCAAAAAAAGCAACATAACACGAATAGGCAAATTAGCAGCATAACTTCCTGAAAGCTAATGCCTTCCAATTAACTTGTGTACCTAATGTAAATCTGAAAAAATCATTTTATGGATAACATATACTGTAAATGCTTAAAAAAGTATCATAGGGCTAATGTATACTGTAAATGCTTAAAGAATGTTGTAGGGCTTGCAGTACATTAACTGTATATGCTTATAACATATTTTAGTTCTAACATGTACTTTATTAGAAGTAAATTACAGCACTACATATTGACACATAGATCAATGAAAGAACCTAAATTCAGGAAAAGAATAATGAAAAGTGAACAAGTCATGATATTTTTGTCACAAAATATGGAAAAGGATTCTTTGAACAAGTGAATACTTGATGGGTCTGAATGTGATGTCTGTGGATTGAAAATTTTGTTAGATCACTGTAACGACTGAAAAAATGTGTTTTAAAGTTAAGGTGCACACCCTCACTCCATTCTGATGCAATCTACTAAACAACCATGCTCAAGTTTTAAGAGTAACAGTCTGCTTACAGACTGCTTCCTCTTCTTAACATACCTCCCCTAATTCAGGTCATGCAAGCTTCTTCTCGAAGTACCATGCAAATCTCACAGAAATGCTCTATCAAAGGATGCAGGCAAAATCAAGAAACCCTAAAATATCAGGAGAGTTGGTGTGCCCTTCCAATATAATTAAAACAATTTTAGGGATTGTTCTTATCCATGCATAGTTGTTTGTACCAGAAAAAGCTGAAAACCATTCTATTAAAGATTATTGCTGAGCACTTGTAATACAGTTTGTAGACAATGCAGAGTACACAACAATGAAATAAAATGAAAAAGTCAGGAAAAACATCTAATGAATGCTACTATGCAGAATGAATTTTAACCTTCAGTGCAATCTTGAATCTTTAAATATTTTACTGTTTTGGTAAATGACTTCATTCTTGTTCTTTCACCTACGTGAAGAACTCAATGAAATTCAAAGAGAATTAGGTGTTAAGTTTGATGAGGTAAATGCTGTCGATACTGTAGATGTCGTAAAAGTTGATTTTATGGTCTCTTTTATTTGGAAACATTTGCAGTTTTGTAAAAGTGAATTTCATGATCACTTTTGTTTGAAACATTAGCAAGTTTTGTCAACATTCAAGCCAAAGATGAAATGTGGACAATTTACAAGTGATGACGATAAAGGCAATGGTGACATTTTGAAGTTTTACCTTTGGACCCTCTACTGTCTGCAGAAAGGACAAGAGACATGTCTACATTAAAATGTCAAACTTATAAAGTAACATATCGGAGGCAATCACTGCATACACACAGCAGAATGTGTCTACGGGTCATTTCAATTATCAAGGTGGGAAAGAGAGGTATAATGGGTGGGGAAAAGAACTTTCCATATTTTTGAAGTGAAATGTAATTTGGAGAAAATGAGACTTCCATCAAATCCTATTCAGTCTGAATCCTTCCCCTCAAGTTATCCCTTCCTTATCATCCTACTTGTATCTTCCTTACTCCCTCCCCACTTGCCCCTTACTTCCTCCCCTCCCCACTTGCCCCTTTCTTTCCCCTTCCCTACCTCTTTCCCCTTCCCTGAAAACAACCATATCTACTAGGACTACATCCTTGAGATAAATATACCTCTAACACCAAGGATAAATGCATATCCCTTCTACCATAGCAAGAAGCATCCGTAACAAATACCCCATGCTCAATGACAGAAGGTGCTTACTGTAATATCTGAAAATGCCAATGGAATTCATTTTCTCCTGGAAAGCTTGCTGTAACTTGCCAACATTACCTAGGTTTGCAAAACAAAATATTCAAACGCAATGCTTCTTAGTCAGTAATCACAATTAGAACAGATAGGATGACCTTCACTTCCATGCTGTTACACATGAGCCATTTTGCTCGAGGTCATGCACAATAAAAAAAAAAAAACCCCACGACATAGTGTTCACTTAGAATTCCTGCACAAATCAACTTTGAGTTTGCTGCAACCAGGCCAATTATAATTTAAACAACCATCTCAAGCAATGGCTGCAATAGACTAAACAACTTACTGTTTGTCTGCATGCTGAATTGACCTCGGAACACATTTCCCTTGAGCCATTACTAAGATGGTTTGCTCAAGTCACCTACAGAGGTTCACATGCTTCAGCCTAGTTCTTAATGTAAGCTGAGACTCTAGGGACTGATTTATATGCTCTCAATCATACTTATTGTAAAAACACAAATCAGTATTGGAACTTTTCAGGCAAGCAGTTTGAAGTGGCTTCAAATCTTTTTGTTCTTCTTTAGTTTGCCCCCAATTGACACACTGCCTTATTATCTTGCATATGAAATTTCTTTCTATGAAGGTCACATCTAATTTGAATCTCTTAAGCATTCATTAATTGGTATTGCACCAATGACAATTCTTAACAAATGTGTGACTGAGTTAGAAACATTGTCAAGGGGTCCAAACATCTGGTGTGAGCAGAATGTACTCACTGGCAGGTGAAAAAAATATTCCTGGAAATTTCAGGCAGCATAATTTTCTTCCCATGGAAAATTTGCCAAGGTTTTCCAACATTGACCTGAGATCACTTTGGGTTAGTCTATTCAGTTGAATTTATCCAATGATTATTCAAGTTTCTTTCAAACCTGATTTGATGTTTGTTGTCACTCTTATGCTGAGTGTAGTAGAGACATTCACATTGTAAAAATGTTGACAGCCACTTTGGACATTGTTTGCTGAGCAATCCCCCTTCCCACCTCACCTTTTATACTGTAACTATGTACACAGGGTTCTAGCTACCCGGTTGGTACTGGTTGGGACCAACATAAAACTCTCATTGCCAGACTGGCACTCTGTGTGAATTTGCAATTTGCTGAACACACATAATAGGATAAAACACTCTGATAATGGACATGCCAACCTGACATCTGTATGGGCAATAATGATAACAGTACACGTTTTTCCGAAAATATACCAATTTCACATCAACAAGTTTTGGAAGGGACCCCTAGCCCTGGTTTCCTGCTGTCAGAAAACCAGTTTACTACTACCTAAAAACTAAATAAGCCAGTGCTAAACTTTGCCTAGCTATAACCCCTTATGTACATACATCACTATAAATGAAACCAGCAATGAATATGTACTTCCCATGAACACCTCTGTAATGAATAAGCCATTTATCATACCACACATGTTTATCAATTTAGTTGCCATGGTAATTTTAACAAGGACTTCTTCTTCATCTCTGTTCCTCATAATAATGACTCACTTCATTTACACATATTTATGCATTTATTTTATAAGTACAAAATAAATACAAAGGATGCAGCTTCTGGAATGAAACGTTTATAACACCCTAAAAACAAAATTGTAGGTTCTGCAACTTCTTTCAAATCAAAGATGGCGCTGTTACCTTTTACTTTAGAAGGTCTGAGCAAGGCTGCTGAGATGCTCTGGTTACAGTACATAGGGAAACATGCAAACTCTACCAGGAGGTTGCATGCTGTTGAGAAAGCTTTAATGGCAACTTCAGTACTATTGCACTCAATAGAAACATCAGCTGAAAGGAAAAATGATAGGAAGGTCATATAAAAACTGAAACACGCCACATAGATGTAAGACTAACACATAGAGAAATGCATAAATTTAGGCAAACTAAGTCCAACTGGAGAGATACACATTGCATTAGGTGTTGAAAGTCATATTTGAAAGGGAGGTATGCTCATGTAAGACCTATAATAATATAACTGTAAATAAACATATGAGACAAAGCAAAATCCAAGGCCTAAAATGGTGTGGGGAGAGGTGTGGGTATGGGGTAGGGAGGTGTCAGGACATATTTTCAAGAGTCACAGGTTCCAGATGGGTACAGGCAAATCGAATATCTTCATACCTCACTCTTGTGTAAGGTGATGGGTATGGGGGTTTTGTGAATGGCAAAGTAGGGGAAAAATCCCTTCTCCATATCAATCCCATCTCACTGCTTGTACCCTAATACTGCAGATGCTTTTGCATTCTCTACAAGTGATGAAAATCATACAGATGTAATACATAAATATTACTGAGCAGTATAAAAGATACTATGCAGTAAAAAGCTTGAAAATCAGACTACTGTAGATTTTCATGTGATAATACAAATAAACCAAATCAAATACTCCAGATGCAAGATTTCAGGTTGAGCTTACCAAGGTATCCCTGGGATGCTGCATCACTTGTTAAATCAGAATTTGTTCTAATTCGATGGTCCTCTTGAGAACCCCGCTCTTCTACCCCTTCCAAGCAATCAAGGTAGGATGATATTTTGGAATGCTGTTTCTCTTCTGGCTGCCTTTTATCTCTCTCTACTGACTGAACCTGTAATTTCTTTACACACACTTTGGTGGTATCTCCTCCTGGCAAGATCTTTTTGTTCAAAAATTTAGAGAAAAAGTTCTGGTAGCATTGCACACATGCCTGCATTAAAAACAAAGGAGGGGTTTCCGACTCTGGTAAAGTCAAACTAGCTGAACTCAAACTTCGGCTGTGACTGGGCTTCTCTGGTAGTTTGGACTCTCCAGAAGGGAATGAGGACTCATTATCAGAGATGCTTTGAAGGGAAGGTGATCCTGGCTGCTCTGCTAGACTCTTGGGCCTACTAAGGGATGAATGCCGGGAAGAACTTGACATAGCAGATGGATTGGAAGCAAGTCTGTCAAGGGACTGGTGAGTTTTCAGATCCTCTTCCTCATTGCCAGAATTGAATGCTTCTGTAGACTCACTAGACCCTTCTGCCTCTGATGTAAGAGATTTTTCATCTGTGAGGTTGCTCTGAATAGAAATCTTTCTCTCTTGTGATGAGGATGTACTGTCTTCATCTAGAACAGAGAAAATCACACGAGTCACTTTCATGTTAGTGAGAAGAAATAATCAGTCAATAAACACATTAGTGAGAAGAAATAATCAGTCAATAACATGCCATAAAATACTGCCATTTACTTGTCAGAAAACTTTTTGTCGTACGTTTCTTTCATAAATTGAAGAGGCTAGCAACCATATAAATTCAACATGAGCTTTAGAAAATATTCAAAAGACTTTTGAAGTTCTGCACAATGGATCTGAATACAAATTTAAAGTCATTTGAAGGGTTCTTAACATGGTAAAAGGAGACAAAGGGGGAGGTGCATCTTTTAGGTTCCAAACTTCGTAATTTCTAATTCATGGACATTCCATTCTAAGACACATTTAAAAGTACTTTGAAAGGAAAATTGCAAACTAAATATTACTGGGGCTACAGCTCTCTCCAACTTTCCACACAAGCCCCCTCCCTGTTCCCAAGGCCCTAAATTTATTTAGACATCAAACTTTACAATACACATTGCAAATGGTGTTAAGTTGGGAAAGACCAAACCTGACAAAATAATGCCAAGAAAATCCTTCTACAATATTTTGTTTATGTAGGAAACCCCTTGAAAACAATATTTAGAGGAGGCAAATTATCTGTAAGACAATACTCAGCCCCAAAAAATCCTTTCAGAGGTAACATACAGATATAAACTTTCGTGGGATAACAATCAGACAATGAAAACCAAGCTTTTGATAACTACCTCTCAAGCAGACAAAATACAATTTTGGACAACATTTAGCAAAAGACAATACCTTTCTATTGGACAACATACACCATACAAACACTGCTGTATCTTGGACTACATTCGCACAAACAAAATCTCAATTTGGACAAACTACAGAGAAACCAAACCTTTTTCTGGACTAAATTAAAAAAAGTAGCGCCTTCTATAATATAATGTCACAGATGTCAAGAAAATGTTAAGCCCTTTAATATGACAGTCATGATGCCCCTCAAAAAGGCATGAAAGCAACAGTAAATGTTACCACTGACCATTACAGACCTTCTCTCTTACACACTTTGATGCACCCTTTCAAAGCTTACTTCAAACCCTGAATTCATTTCATCCTTTTCTTGCTTTAGACATACAAGGAAGTTTTTTTTTCTCTCCTCAAGAAACACAATTACTTAAAACTTGATACTTGTTCAAATACTTAACTAGTTAATTTATCTCTGCTGTGGCATTGAAAAATTGCCAAACCAAACATTTCTAAAATTAACAGCTCACAGGCATGTCAAATTTGTGGGTGGCAGGGAAATTCCGCACTCTTATTTCCTGGTTTTTTTCTCTCTTGGAGAAAAATCCCTTTCAAGATGCAATGGTATGATATCATCCTTGTCTTGTAGAGCTCTCTCAGGATAACCTAATGCCCTGAAAGAAAACTTGTCTAACTTTTCAGAAGATCACTCCCAACCAAATATTTTTATTCTACCACCTCTAGCCATCCGTTATTGAGAGTCCTGAATTCTGACTGGTTAAATGGGCAGACCTGTTATTCCACAACACACTGTCAATGAATATAAAAAAAACTGATAAAAATGAGTTTTTCACACGTTGTTGGTGGTAGAATAGGAATAAACCACATTCGTCTGACTATTATTGTCTCATAAACCATCTCGACTCCAAATATGGCAAAATAACAGACTCAGCTTCACCTTGTCCGTTATTTTGCCAAACTTGGGAGTTTCGACAGTTTATTCACCAATAATAGTCCACCAAACGCGATTTATTCCTTAAGTACTTTCACTTTCAGGGGTTTCCACTTCTCAAGGAAAGTACTGCTGGCTACCTCCAACTACACGCAAAAACCTGAATCTACTACCAAATAACAACCCTGAATTTACGCAAGACTGTAAAGCCAACAGAGAGTCTTGCAATAATGAGAACAAGAACTAACACTGAATATTTCTGGCAGAGTTCAAGACTTGCCTTGAACTGCTTTGACAAAAGCATGCAAAGTCGCTAAAAATAACAGGTGTGAGTAGGAGTGCTTTAGACTGGCAGTGCAACCAACTTCATCAGCTGTCTGTGTAGCTGTTATTGATGGTACACCCTGACAGGTGGGAGGAAAGCAGAACTATAAGGTCCATCAAGTTTACACCCTTAACATTGTATTTACAAGGCTTTCATGGTTTGACCTCTAGTGACCCAAAATGACCTTTGACTTCTACCAAAAACAATAGGATTTTTTTCTCAACATGGGGCATCCATATGCTATTGTAGATATGCACTCCATCAATGTCACCCCTCTTGACATATCATGTTTGTAAGCAGTTTATAAGGTTTTACCAGCTGGCCTCCGATGACCTCAGGCAAATTTTGACCTCTATCCAAACTAATAGGGTTCATCAACTGACAATAACACGCACACATGACAAGACCCAAACTATCCATGCTTTGAAACTTGTAATATTATGCTATTAAGAAACTTTTTGATTTTGACTTGTGGTAACCTCATACCACCACAAAAACAAATGGGGTTCTTCCTTTAACATGATGTGTCACAAACTGGGAATGAGAAGTATCCACCCTTCCTACATTGAGATATTATTTCAAGATTTGTGGTTTCTGACTCTGCTGACCTCACACATGACCTCTGACCTCCACAAAAAACAATAGGGTTGGTTCTTCCTCTCAATATGATACATCCATACACAACATAAGAAAGTATCCATCATTAAATATCTTGAGATATGGTGTTAACAAAGTTTAAGTTATT
>WURT03653189.1:0-18855 GCA_009936505.3 Holothuria glaberrima
TATATATATTTACAGTTGCTAGTATCTGCATAAGGTGGTGTCAGATGGTCGAGTTCTAGAAAAAATGCATCATAAGATAAAAAATGATGGAAACCAAATGGTCAAAGATGTTAAATATTGATCATGGGCAACGTATGTGCACCTTTGGTTGAGTGTCATAATGTAGTTAAGACATCTCAAATATGGATCGTGAGGTGAATGTCACTTTATTTGTTGGTATTGTAATTATTTAATGAACTGATTAAAGCTGGGTTTTTTGTGTTTGCAACTGGTCAGGCAAACCATTTATCTACCAGGTCATGTTGAGGTTGTCTTTAATAAATTGTACAAGAGTACAAGCCCAAGTTAACATTAGATCAGCATCATTTTGTGATTTTGATAAACCCATGGTAATGGCCTAAGTACAAAATTTGTCACAAATTAGCACGTACATGTGCAATTGGTCAACGGGTTGGACTCGTGATCTAAAGATAGCTGGTTTGACTCCTGCCTGGGTCAGAGTTGGCCTCATGTGGGTCATGCCCCCCTCGTCAGGAAGCTGGCCCCCGTCGGTGAATTTTTACACTTTCGTCGGGGAGTCTTGGTCGATACGATAAAGTATGCATTCCCTGACGGCGACTAGTTGCCCCGAAGGTTTACCTGTTTTCTGTCTCTAGAGGACAATTTCTCTTTCAACTACCCAATATTTCTGCGCGCTGCACGCGCTGTAGAGTCAGTCCAGGTCCTATAATTGTTCATTTTACATTGCTAGATAGCACAAGTCTTGTCCACCTTACCAAGAAACATTAAGGCAGAGTAGGCAATTTAGGTAGTGGTAGTAGGCCTAAATTTCATCCCATCTCGCAAAAAACTAGTTGCTGCTCTCTAGTGTTTGCCATCACGTACGGTCAGTTGGTGAGCGACTCACGGAGCAAAGTTTGGATATTTCATAGGGTAGTACAGGTGGTTTCGATAACGTGTATGCTATCCCGGATATGGTCTACAAACCATACAGTATTGTTTTTTCCTTTTTGTTCTTAATGATTACATACTTTTTATGTAAGCCTCCCAAAAGTTTTCGGGCGTTTTGCGCGCTTTGTGAGTTCACGTTTCAGATTCAAAGGACACTATCAGTGCGTAACTCAGTTCCTGAAGTATTAAATGATATTATGCAAAATATGCACTGCAATGGCATGGGATAGACAGTCTTTCCCCTTCTAACCACCCCCTCGACATAGGAACCGTTTCGTAACATGGGGTTGCTGGCATGGCCCGGCCCCCGTCGGGAAAATTCTGTCGCCACCCAGGACCGGTAAAACTTTTTTGGCTTTTTTGTCTTAATGATTACATATTTTTTGTGTAAGCCTCCCACAAATTTTTGGGCGTTTTGCGCTCTTTGCAATTTCACGTTTCAGATTCAAAAGGACACTCTCAGCGCGCAACTGGGTTCTTGAAGTATTGAGTGATATTATGCAAAATATGCCCTGCAATGGCATGGGATAGAAAGCCTTTCCCCTTCTAACTCCCCCTCGACATAGGGGCCGTTTCGGAACTTAGGGTTGCTAGCATGGCCCGGCCCCCTGTCGGGAAAATTCTGTCGCCACCCAGGGTCGGTTTACTTATTTTGGATTTCAAGAGGGTCATTTCTGCGATAAAACCCCAAATTGTTGGTATGCTTTGCCCACTCTTCCTCAGTTTCGTTTCTTATGATGCTAAATATAGTACAAACCCTTTCCATCTTTTCAATAAAATTTAATAAGTAGAATACATAGATTTATGTAAATGTCGGGCAATTCATGGAACCTACTGCCATTGTGCTTGGGTGCTCAGCATAAGCAATGGAGCAGGGAAAACAAGCCAGTGGGCCACAACTGGAAATAAGCCGTGGCCGGCCCGACTTAAACCAATTGGTTATAAACTGAGCCGTAACACCTCATCTAAGTAACTTCATCACATTTCACTAAACCTAGCCAATGTTCTCTTGTGTCTGTCGTGCGGTACGGCAAGTGACTCGAGGAGGGAAGTAAAATGTATTTATGCCCGAGAGGGCCCAAATGCCCGGATAATTGACCTACATAAGCTTTAATAAATACAGATTCTTTTTAGTGTTGATTTACCCAAAACATTTACGCGTTCGCGTTTTTTACAGTTTCACAGTTTAGATTTGAGGAAAATCAGCGCGGTACTATGATCCTCTAGTATATACAAATTTTATGAAATCTATGCCACGCAATGACATGATATAGTACACAGGTTTAATTCAGATTCCTCCTTACCAACCCCTGGACGGAGTCGGGGCTTCGGGTCGCTGCCCCCCCCACCGTCGGGGATTCTATCCCCGTCGGGCAAATCCTGGCGCCACCCCTGGCCTGGGTTATTACGTTGTGTCCTTGGGCAAGATGCTTTCTCTCAATTGCCTCTCTCCACCCAAGGATTAAATGGGTACCTGTGAGTAAACTGTCATCGAGGTGCACTGTTAGGGCAGCTGCCGCACTCAAGGGATTGTCTCCGGCACCATTTATCGTTGAGCAGGCTGGGGTAATATTGTGCTGCGACTTTGATTAGAATTGCCCAGATATTGACAAAGTAAAAATGCAAATATTTCTATTATTAATTTATAGTCGCATAATCTTTGGTTTTGTACACTGGCATTTTTGGTGAAGTTTCTTGCATCAAACAATGTTGCCCATTTTTTAATATTATCATTAAAGGGGCTCATTGAGTTGATATTGATTATTTTGTGACGGGTTTGAATGAAATTATTGCATGACAATGCCTCTAATCAGTATCATTACTCATGTGTCACTTCCTATAGTTACCAAAAAATGTGAGAAATTGAAGAATTTGTAGACAGTGGTTACATATGGTTAGTACCTTAAGATTAGGAGTGTCTGGACACGAATTTGTAATAAATGATTTTTATTATTAATTACCCTATTACTGGCACTTCAGTTGTGTGCCAGATGTGAAGAATCTCTTGGTTTGACCATTTATCATCAATATGTGAGTAAATCTCAACAGGTTTGAACAAAAATTAGGAATGATGTGAACCAACACACTAAGCCCCTTTCAAAATACATCACAGTAGCTTTATTACGTCTGCAAAGAATTCTTTTCCGTTCCATTCAAATAAAACTTTTCTTTTAAAGAAAAAAAAATTATTTTTGTGCAAATCTGTTTTTTTTTTTTTTTGGGGGGGGGGGTAAGAGTTACAGTAGAAATGCCATGCAAATTCAGTACTGTAGAAGTTCCAATGTTTGTCGTTGTACAAGTCCTGTTCATAATTGCAAGTTGCACCTGGCTTGCTGCAGCAAGATTGAAACTCAGGGCTCAAAATCTTCAAGGAAATTTTTCCAAAATTAAACTAGGGAAATTTTGAAACTCATTCTAGTAGATTTTAAAACATGCAAGCAGTTAAGCATCTATCTTGTAATGACCACGTACTGGAACACAAGGTGCAAGGTAACGAGAATTTAGGTTAAAATTTTTATGTCTGTTTTATGAGAACCGATATACAGTATTTCATGGTTTCCTGTGGGTTTCTTCAAGGACTGAATTCAAATAAGTCTAACTTATGAAAAACTTAACTAACAGTAGGCTAACCATGCAGAGAGTCTCTCAACGTTTTACGTAACACCGTGTGTATACAAGTATCACGGAAGAAAGTATCAGTCGTTCAAGTTTTTTTTCAAGCCAACACTAAATGATGAGGTTAGCGTTTTGATTAGGGTCTGATGCCTTCGCTATATCAAGGAATATTGCAACAAAGATCGTCGGAGGCATCAGCTGGTCACAAGCATTCTTATGTAATTGCATTTATTAGGGAATTTAATCAAGAACGAAATTCAGTCATATTGCTTGTTATTAAATGTGTCAGCATGTGAACAATATTCTTTGGCAATGTTGTTGAGTCTGCCTTAAACTGTTGGGTACACGAAATCACAAAAACATACTTTCACATATTGGCCTTAGGCCTTCTTGGTGCAATCCCAAGCTGTTTAGGACAATTGAAAAAGCAAGGGAACTGTTTTAGGCAGTCTGTGTGGTTTTGTTGTCACAGCAGTAACATGCCCCCTGATACTACAAAAATTGGGCGGAAAACCCAACACTACCTCAGAGTCGCGACTTCGACCAGGGAGAGAGTAGCGACTCCACTTTCCTTGTAGTCACGATTCCTGGGAAACTTACATTACAATAAGTCACAAAACGCATGAAATCAAGTTTTGGAATCAGCATTTGTCTTCATTGACATGTTTTCTGGAGTATTATACTAAAACACTCTTTTGGTTACC
Organism: Holothuria glaberrima; assembly: GCA_009936505.3. Classification (NCBI taxonomy): domain Eukaryota; kingdom Metazoa; phylum Echinodermata; class Holothuroidea; order Aspidochirotida; family Holothuriidae; genus Holothuria; species Holothuria glaberrima. The sequence goes on from WURT03653189.1 coordinate 4,272, forward strand.
ATACTTTCTTTGTATTCTCTGCATTTTGGCTCTGTGATTCCCTGGAATGGTACTTTGTTTAGCACCTCAGTCAATGAAAAGCCTGTAATGTAATCCTAGTGGTGTTCTCGTTGTTGGTATAGTAGGCTTCAATGGCAAATTGTTGATGTTGTAGTGTATGTTCTTGCGATAGTTATGATGTCATTGCAGAAGTCTAGTTGATACCCCGTTCAGAGTCAAATAATAGAGCAGCTGATAACTAACTCTAAAAATATTGGAGTAGCCCAAGCTTACTGCAAACGACCGTTTCCATGACCTCTTGATGCTCACAGAAATTTTAACAAGATAGTAAAGTGTGAGATAGTATACCTTACGACAGCTTTACTGCAAAGCGACCACCTCTGTAATTACCAATAATACCAGGGGAACCCTGGGGTAGGCGTAAACTGGAGGTTTTGTGAGGATATTGAGGGAATGATGAACATGGCAATAAACTGCTGTTGATATGTTAGTTTATGTTGGCCATTAGTTTGCACCATTTCAAAGTTGCAACTGCTTATGTTTTCAAGTTGTCCTGTTAGAGCGGACAGAATGTAACGCGAGTAAGCAATTTATAAATAATAACCGGTTTTTCACTATTTAATTTAATATCTTTTGCCATCAATGGATACCTTTACACCTTAGATGCATAACATGCGCAACAGGTTTGATTGATCTGGTTCACACATAGGGGACTTCCAGTTTACTGTCATCATTTTTTTGTCATGTGTTTTCCGTAATTCGAGTAATCAAAGTTTGCTTGCGCACAAAATGTAAACAAAAGCTAGTGTGATTTAGAATTTTCTTTTCAGTCATGCACTATGACTGCTTAGGTTGTGGATCATAAAGAAATAAAGCAAACACTGAATATATGTCCAAATTACAGCAGCAAGGGTGAAGAAATCATGCCAAAAAAGTATCGCGACTATCCGTGGAATTGCCCCTAACCAATTCATTTTCCTTACAAATTATGTTAATCTTTACTTTCAAAACTATCTTATTTTTCACAGTAATTGAAAAACTTGAGAGGTACCTTATGTAAGACATCGACAAGAAATGAAACATAAAAGGAAGAATGAAAGACTTGGGAAGTATGAGAGTCTTTGATGTAATGGATAATACTGCATTCAAAAAGTAAAGAAAAAAAAAACAACTAAAACAAAATGGTGTTTCTTCGGCGCGCTTTGCGCACACCCGTTTAAAATGTTGCTTGTGATTTCTTACTGCAGAACATCTTGCGAGTTCCAATTTCTTACAAACTCTTCTTTCGTCATTGATTGTAAAGACCCACAAGCCAAGCTTCCTTCATCATTAAAATACCTGTTATTCTGAGTGAGTCTATAATTAACATGGTCGGAGTGTTTTTCTGCTGATCTATTAAGTGCACATCCGATGAATTTAAAGATAACAAAATTCTTCATTGTAATGGTTTTAATTCTTCAAATACCCCACGTCTTCTGGGGTTGCGCCTTGCAACCCACCAGGGGCCCTATAACTAGCTCCTGGACCCTTCGATTTCGATGGAGCGCTTTGCGGTCCGGCGTCGCCTTCGGCGCGGTTAACATTGCGGCGCCGGGGGCGGTGCCCGGGTTTATTCCCCCACACTTTCAGACAATTATTCCCGCCCTGCATAAAAATATTAACTACCTGACTGCCACAACATAAACTTTGTTTTCGAAATATCGAATGCTGCATATGAAATGGACAAAGTTCCATGATTACAAAATTATATTCAAAAAATTGTGGACTATGGCTTCTTTGAACAAGTCTTAAAACATGTGTCGATGGACGGATTTCAGTTTCGATTCAACACCAATTGATTTAGATTTTGCTTTAAAATAGAAAAACAATTTTAGTGTCGCTTCACAAATCAAAGTTCAAAGTTATGTACTTATACAGATTAAAACCATGCCAGGAACGTTCCGGAGGATGATTGATCAGCAGACAGTAGCTTTTGGGCATCAATCATGACACACCACAATAGAAATATGTTTACATCATTACTTTTTACGTGCCGAGAAACGGACACGAACGAAAACAGAAATCCGAACCAATCCAACAGGATTACAAACACAATACCAAATATCTCATAATGCAATAGCAAAGAAAAGGGTCTTTTCTATAGGAAAGTAACACAATTTAGAACATGCTCGCAAGCTCACAGCAGAATTCACAGTTTGCACAATCATACAAATGCAGGCCTACATATATTACAATTACATATACTACAATTGTACATATTTACAAATATTACATATTTACAAGTAAAACCATTTAAAGGTGCAATACTACCCGATCCTTCGGGTGGAGGCAAGAGGATCCCATCGCCCTCCAGACGCCGTCCTAGACAAGGGGTACATGTCTGCTTCAACTCGCAGCCTAATATTCACTTTCACTAGAGCCAGGACAGTGTCTGACCGCCTTAAACAGCACATCACACATATCTCTCCACAATGCCAGCTTAATTGAGGCTTCAACAAACGTAAGGATGTTTTCAACAACTGCGGGCAGGTCGGGGGTGTAACACTATACAGGGCATAGTCCTGACTGACCACCCAAGTGTAAACACATGTTAAAAAAAAATGTGAAACACACTCTCCCACCCCGTGTAACCAGTGCGAGGTGCGTGGTAGCTGTCCTACGATGTCTTCAAAAACGCGGTACAACAGAGTGCGATATAAGTCCCTCGCACAGGACTGAGAAACGTCACCCACCCTTGACATAACGTGAAGTTATAGGAGTACGCTTCTGTCATTTTCCAGCTGTGAGGTGAACTATTACTTAACAGGCATCAGGACACGATCCGTAGCGTCCAGAAAAGAACCCGAGTACTACAGGAGGGGACATACGAAGCGATTAATAACTGTTACCCTTCTCAAAGCAAGTAATGTAACAAGAGCTGAAGTCTGCCAACCTAGCCTCCACCAAGTTCGCTTTCTCATTCCAGGTAAGTGGCTCAGGGTTACCATAACAAAACCAAATGTCACTGATTTTGATGGCATCATCAACTCATGACGCTGTGAAAGGCAGAATTTTTGCCCACGTACCTTAACGAAGAACCCTTGTTTTGGTGGGATTAAGTCTGGCACCAGTTGCTTTATGGAACGTGGAAAGTTTGCCAGTTAGGGACTTGAATGACGGTAGGTCCGGAACTCAGTTAACGTTATCCGCTTACTGAACGGATATGACCTCAGCGCTACCAGGTATAAGAAAAGCCTTAAAGGATCTGCCTGGAAGGTCCGTGGAAGGATTTTACTAAATAAAACTTACAAAATTGGTGATAAAGGGGCACCGTGCAGTATTTATGGTGAACAGTAAAAGGGTCCGACGGAATGTCATTTAACACCACACACATATTTACATTATCATACCATAACAAAATCCATTTTAGCAACATTAGGTTTAACTGAAACTTCATTAAAACTTTTTAACTAAAGCCGTAATCTACCATGTCGAAGGCCTTCTGATCGAGGGAGACAAGCGCACACGACAGATCACGGTCCTTCACATATCCAACTACTAACTTCCTCATCAACCAAACGGTTCTGCTTGCATCTGTTTACTGCAATGCTTTGATGGACATAATTCGAGATTCAAATGCATTCTAAAACCTCATTTTAAAGATACTTATACTCTGGAAACGATAAAACGCAACGACAAGTGCTGACAAAAAATAGAAAGCTAATTTTTTTTTTCCAAGTTCCAAGTGAACCTTGAACAAATTAAGGATAATATCTTTACCTGTTTACATTCTTCTCGAGGTTTAATTGACTGAATTTCTTTAAAATTCAAAATTATTAAGTCAGTAATATACACGGGACCCATTTTGTTTTTTTGTTTTTTTTGCTTCCTAATGTGGTTTTAATGTTTACATTTTGGAAAGGTTGATACACATGATGGCCATATGCGTAAACCATTCTATTTAGAAAATGTATATTCAGAAGAAATCAACTAAAAGTGTTCTAGGAATTTGTCAAATCAAGGTTGCAAAAGCAACGATTAAATGCTAACAATGCTATCACACTTTCAATCTTTTCAGGATAAGCATGGTGCTTGAAGATGGTGGCACAAGATCATTTCTCAAAGCTGCGTTCTTATAACACATACAATATTATATTATTATATATACTTTATATTATACAGCATTAAATTTGGGGGCAAATATTTCCAAATTGCGGTGAGAATGAATCCCGAATATTACATGAAAGACGAAACACTATAAAACCTGAAGGACTTCATTTGTACTTGCAAAAGGGACAGTGGTAATGCTTTTTACGTGATTTGGTATTGTAAGCTGTTATGCTTATGTAAGATATCAGCAGATATGACACATAGATGACGTTTTACACAGCTACTTCCTGGTTATCCACCAAAATCTCGTTCTGAAGTTACATCATGTCGACTAAAATCACAAGTTAAATGTGAAATCGAAAACAATAGTAAGGTGCAACCGTGCAGTCCACATTTTTTGTAACTTATATTGGTTTTACAAAGTTCAAATGACAGATTCGGTTACTAAGCATTCGGATCCGGAATCGCAAGCAGTAGAATCGCTCATAATAATGTACGTAGGTCTGTTTCATCATCTTAAAATTATCCATCTGTAACTATGGTACGGTGAGCGTATCTTTATACAATCTGCATGCATTGCATTACCATAGATAGGAACTCGGTGCTGTCACTTTGTGAGTGATTTATTGTTGTTTTATGTACCTCCTTTACGTGACATTGATACATTTCTTTCGTTGTCAACCTACTATCTGTGTCCTTAGAAGGTATCAAATAATCTCAGCAAATAGTAGCCGATCGACGGTTAAGGTGAAACAGAAATGCCTTACGATGTGGTTGTACCTGGTTAAAATGGATATCATGAAGTGAAATAAAGAAACTAGTACAGAACGTTAGTATTATCATTGCCTGGATATAGCGTATCCCTTTTCGCTAAGTCAGGGTTACAATAACCAGTGCTTAGCCTTAGGTTAACAATGTTGCAATAAAAGCATCGTTTCACCAGGCGAATGAATTAATGTGCAGAAGTTTAAAGTTTCCAGCCTAATTTTGAAATTAACATTTAGTGTAAATAATCATAGTTCAAAAATTCTGCAATTTTCGGCGTGGTAGGAAAAACTTCTTAATAATTGCCTAACTAACGTTTGTTCAAACGTGAGTAAGCAAGTTGATACTTTTACTACTGTGACAATACATGGACAAATATGAAGTACATACCTGCAAGTTTTGTAAAGCCTTTCTCCTGGTAAAAAGACGTGAAAGATTTGCACGTTGTCACAGTAAATTATCATGTAATCAAGGTTACGTCTGATAACAAATATTTCCGTACTTTAAAGAAACAAACTTAGAGGTGTAAAATAATTTCAAACTGTTAGGTTAAATGTGTAAATGACTCCGTAGGTGTGGTTAAATGGTCACATCGTTGTTTGAAAACCGTGCTTTCTGTTATGTGCATGGCGAAAATCAACATTATTGTTCATATCTAGGGAAGGTACCGACCAAGTGTGTCAGACTTTTGTATGTAATATATATTCATTTATTAAAGGGAACATGTAGTCCCCGATTTGAACTAGTGTGCCCCGTTATCCTACTTCAGGAGTGGCTCATATCAATCATGTGACAATATTTTTGATGCTTATTGTTAAATTCATGAGGAATAACTGCTTACTCTCCCTTCAGTATTCAATGTCTTTATACAGATTAATATTGAAAGTTAGTTGCGAGCAAAATAAAAGGGGATTTGTAAGATTAAGCAGATTTTTTTAAAATAAACTTGGGGAACTGCTTTTGCCTTTTAAGCTTTTTAGCCCACTAGGGTTGTATAACGCCAAATGCTTCTCCACTCAGGAAGGTTGGTCACTTCATTGTGTGCAGATGTAATTCTAGTTTTTTTTTTTATTATTATTATTATTTTCATTTACCTTTATATTTGTTTCCAACGGAGATTTTTGCATTCCTTTGGTGATATATTCAAGCATACAAGGTATACATTGCCAAAATGTCAAGATGAATTTGCACTCCATCATCGTAGTTAGTACGTCTGGTTAAACACCACTTCTGCGTATCGTCATAACATTTTCTCTTAGATTTACTGTCGAAGTCCGTGTTACCCAAAATATACCCAAATATATACATATATATATATGTATATATATATATATTACTATTCACTCAGCTTTAGTTGCTGCACTGTGTTCCATATCAGTTGGCAATCATCAGGCAACTGAACAAAGATGCTACACGGGGAGGATCATCTAATCCTTTTGTTGCGGTCTAGCTTTTTGTTTTCAATCCTACACTTGCTTATCAACTCAGTTCTCTTATTGATGGAGTTCTTTAGCCGTAGCAGTTCGAGCTTCATATCGCGAACAAGTCCGTTAGGGAAGTTTGACAGCCTTCCCCGGATTTCCCTATGAAAAACCGGGGAGCCTATCTGTGCTCGATCTGTGTTCACTCGCGCGTGCTAATTGAATTGTTTGCTTGGCCGGTTGGTCAGCTCAAGTGTCTTGTCTAATGGCAGTGACTGAATGCATTCGAAGTTGTTGTTTGCACTGTTCTTTTCCACTGAGGAAGTCAGGGAAACAATTGGCTAATCAGCTATGCACAACTTGCCTATCAAAAAGATTAAATTTGGTGATTGTCAGGGAGAGGGTGGCTTTTAGACTCTAACCCAGTTGTTTACCTTATGTTCATCTAAACATAAATTACATTGCCCCGATTGTCTACTGTGTGTTTCACTTCCTCAGGATCTCCCATTCTATAGTGTAGTCTTTGTTTTCATTTTTCATCCCCCAAAGATACTTAGATAAATCTGTTTCCCTTTGATAAACATTGTTCTTAAATAATTTTGTATGGTTGTTAAACCTCTCCTTAACCGTACTACCCGCTAAACCTACATATGAAGCCGACGTGTTCTCTGAACTCACTGTAGCTTTGTACACAACCTGGGAGGACAAGCGTCTCCCCCTCGTGGGGCATTCCTCAGGCTTTCTACAGTTACAAGCCTTAGCCGGATTAGTAAGTTTTCCAATAATTTTTCGATTATGCGACTTTATAATTGACCCGATATTTTGTATGCAGCTATAGCTGACCTTGACGCAATTTCTGTTAAATATTTTGTGGAGTCTACTCCCGGAAGGGGGAGGGGAGGTGCTTATCCAATAGTTTGAGAAGAGTGCCCGCAATACTTGTTTTAACGTTCTTATTAAATGTCGGGTTAAACCAAATGTTTCTCTTTCTTCTCCTTTTCTTGTTTTCTCCGGTCACACCTTCTTTCGTATCAACTTTCTTATACATTACTGTTTCCTTGTACCCGCTCTTCTTCAGTGCTTCGTCATAAATTGGGGCTGTTCTATTGAAGATCTCTTGGTTAGAAGACAGGGAGGACAGCCTCTTTTAAATAGGTTCCGGTATGTGGTTTATGATTGATTCTGAGTGGTTTGACAGGGCATTGATGTAGACTGGTTGGTCATTTGGCTTCCTATGTGGTCTATGGGTACCGGTGTTGAGGTCCATGTTGACATCTAAGTAATCTACTTTCTTGACATTGGTTTGCACTGTGATCTTTAGCCCGAAAAATTTTGATAATTTCCTTCCCCATTCTTTCCTATTGTGGCCCTGAGCAGCCTCACACCATTTCCAATCCATCATCCCTGTAGAGCCCTACGCTCTCTGCTCTGAACGTATGCTTCATTCTATTTAGTATGAACAAACCAACAAGCTCGCACACTTCCGCACCGTCGTAGGCTCCCATTGCTACATCGAAGGAGCTACTTGCATTCCTCTTTACCCATGGCTGGCCCGTAATGCCATACAAAAGCGTTTTTCTAGCGTGTTTGATAGTGTTATACTCGGTTTGTGAAATGTGGGTGAACTGTTTGGCCCATGTCAGGGTGCCATTGTGAGGAGGCTCTCCGTAATTAACGGATAAAGATCCACGGTGTCAATAACTAGAAAAGTTAAGACATCTTTCTTATCTAGGGTACTAAACCATTCAATGACTTCTTTTGCATTCCTCCACTGATTAACAGGCAGTGATGATCTGATATGGGTATTTATTTTGTCCAATATATATTTGGCTACCTTACCAACTTCGCTCTTTGTCGAATTGATAAGCCTGCATTTCGTTTTGTTTTTGAAATTTTCCTGGTGATCTTTTACGGTTATGAACGCTTGCTTTCTGGGCGTTGTGTCCAGCCATGGGGCTATTACGGATGGAGTAAAAGCAGAGAAACTTCCTTTGAAGTCATCATGGGTTCCGACATTCTAAGACTAATGAGCCCTGAATACCCTCAAGGATTAACTTACACTTGCAAACAATTAGTGCGCTAATAGATAAGGACAGCTCTTCACAGCCAGTGTGAATGGCATGTGTTAAAGGTCTGGTGACACACCACCAAAAAAAGCTGTTTCACTTGCCAGTTAGAGAATGAAGTCCTCCAATGATAAATCCGTTTCGTTATTTATCTCAAACCGTTTTCAAAATATACGTCTTCAAAGTTTGATGGTTTTCTGAAGCAACTCATTGCCTACGCAAGGTAATGATGTGGAGTGTTGCACAGTGTTAAGTTTCTTTTGTTCACCCTACATAAATTTTCTCTTTATTACTGATCAGATAGTTTACAGTTTGGTGAGCGAAATCCATTATTCTCAAGGAAACAATTTTACCTTTCATAATTAACCCCTCAGGGAATAACAATGCTACCAGCGTTCTTGAAATTAAGGTTGAAAAAGCAAAGGCCAGCATTAGCTAAAAAAGGTATGTCCATTTTTTGACGTCACATATTTGCATAATAAGCCCATGTTTGTTCATGACATATGTGTTAAATAAAATTAACCTGTAAAATGGCCAATGTTTGATGAATTGTAATAGAAATTGCGGCTTTTTCCTGGATATTTTATGCTTCTTACATCAAAAAGCCAACTATGTAATTTTCATGTCACCGGACATTTAATACACTATGTAGTGCATAGGAACTTGTAACCTTCAAAATGAAAAAAGGAGCAAAGTTTAAAAATTTTTGTCCGAAAAGTACGGACCCGCACACATTCAAAGGGCATACCGTAGTAGAGATGGAAAAACTATCCTTTCGCTCAATCAATCCCTGTGTTTAGGAAACTTTCGGAAAGGATCCAAAATCTTTCGGAAAGATTCTGGGACATTTTTCAGACATCTAATTTTCTTTTTCATCAAAAGGCGCTTATTTTCCAACCACAACACCAAATTTGACGGGGTTTTCACCTTTAAAATGATATCAAATTGGACAAAAACTGAGCATTCACTTCAAAACTGAAGCTCTGAAGATGAAAAACTGCAAATCCACAGTTTGATTCCAGCAGTAAATATTCATGAGTTTTTAAAATGTAAAAACAGCCGTTTCTTTGAGTATAGTGTCGCAAACACATCTCAGTGTCGGAACCCATGATGATTCTTCAAAGGAAATACCAAAGACGATTTGGGTAATAAAACCGGTTCACGTGAACAAAAGTTCTGAAAGTCAAGGAGATTGGAGAGGGAGGTTGTCTTTGATTGAAATGTTTAGATGAGTGTTTTATTGCATTTGAGGAGTTCTGCTTTCACTCCATCCGTAATAGCTCCATGATCCAGCCTATCTCTTAAGCCGAGCTTCTTCACAATGGCGCGGCGGAATTCCCTGTCAATTCAGTACTTGTATTTTCGTCTGCTAATTTGTATTTTTGAGCAATGTTTTCGTTAAGGAGTTTCTCATAATCGTCACTGCTCATTTTGTACATGTTCCTTGACTTATCGGCTTGTACTAGGACCTTGTCTGAGGACGTAATTTCTTTCACATCATTTCACAACAAACCACCGGACCATAACAAAAGGATGAGATGATCCTCCCCGTGTAGCGTATCTTTGTTCAGTTGCCTGATGATTGCCAAGTGGCATGAAACACTGTGTAGCAACTAAGCCCGAGTGAATAGCAATAGTATATGCAAGCCCCACTGTTTATTGTGATGAGCGATTTTCTTGGAAGTGAATAGCCATACATTGTTGTGGGTGTATATATATATATATAAATATACATATATAGTTATATACCTGGATCCTACCTTTGTTAGATATTCCTTGCTTTAAAAATGTACATGAGGTCGACATGTTCGTGTCGACTTAATGTTTGAGCCCTTATTTGAACCCCTTCAATATATGCTCTAAGTACATAAAGTCATATATAATACCTTCATGTCGCCCTCTTTATTGTGTCTCTATATATGCGTCGTATATAAAACCTATGGTATATATATATACATATATTTGCACGTGAAAAAGGGGTGTTATATCTTGCGTGCTTCAAAAACAGACCTTAAGTTAACGCATCACTGTTGCGCAATACCTTTTAGTATTTTGTTTATTTAATTAGAACTCGTGCGTACGTCATACATATTAAAGACACCATATACATTCTTGCGGGCGCTGTTGAAGTTTATGGTGATATTTTTGAATTTTCCAGTGTCTTTATGTGCAGATATATTTTATTATGTGTTTGTCGACCTATGGTCGAATTTTAGATGATGTCGACCTAAGGTGGTATATATATATATATCTATATATATATATATATATATATATATATAGACCAAATTGTGGAATAAGGGGAAAAGTTTGCTGAAAAAATCAACATTTAGGGGAATTCGGCTTTCCCCCTAACGTTTTTACATACTATATCTATAGGACTACGTAACTGTTTGGTAAATGCTATATAGGGACACGTAATATACGCAATTACTTCAATGTTGACCAAGTTACGGACACGTATCTGTTAACATGTATGGCTGAGGGCCGTTGAATATACGTACACGTTTACCATTTAACTTAAAGGCGATATACGCTTATGCATTTGATTGTTTTACTTTTCCGTAAACATTATCATGATGTACAAATTTCCCCATAATGGTCAATCCAGTGGAATATACATACACAAATACATATATATATATATATATATGTATATATATGTATATATATGTATATATGTATATATATATATATATATTACAGGGAGAACGAAGAATATCTTCTTACGATTTCTTGATATTTTTCCTTCGATAGTTCCTTATTTTCAAGCTGAAATGTATAGGAGCAAAACACATGTTATGAGCCATTATTAAAGAAAACTGATTGTTCAAAATTATTAAAAGGTTTCAATTTAAAATTGTTTACGTGGTGTTTAGGAAGTGTTTATTGTTCTGAAAATTTGAAAGAATTAAAACTTTAAACACCTTTCGGAACGAGAACAAATACAATAAACATCAAAAAATTCCAAGTCCTTCAAACATGGAAAACTCTTTAAGAAGCTCTTAAATCGATCGTTAATTTTGTAATGAAAAATCTACTTAGTAATATCTTTTTCATGAATAAAACATCTTTTCGCTGCCAGATTTATTGCATAAGGACGGAGTTACCGTAATTACTTACAATATTTATACGATGGAACTGTAAACGTCTTCAATACTACACTCCTATATTTTCCTAAAATACATTACCTGCCAAGATCCCGTCTCAAAGTTTAAGAAACATACAAATTGGATATCGGACGTAAAGCTCCATTGGACTGTAAAGAACAAAATATCGCGTTTATGTTAAGCCCACTGATACAATAAGGTTCTTTTTTTTTTTAAATTCAGTTATAAGCCCTTCCAGCAATAAACGCAACCAGCTTCTCTTTACAACCCTGTCATACTACAAACAGGTTCCAACTATGAACGCAATTAAATTGTCGACAATGATTTTATTAGTTTTGTCAACGTACGTTTACTAATAATTAGTCACTGGAAGTGTTTATATACAACTTCATTTCTTTATGCTCTTTGAATGTAACATATTAAATGTGTAAACAAACAAGACTCCCTAACTCAAATAGTTTGAAAATGATCACCAAAGTTAGAGAAAAGTTATTGTTTATCTCAAAACTTTGTAAACCATTGAAAAATCATCTGACCTGAAATATCCTTATCTTGTCGATCAACACGAAATTCTTTCAGTTTAATCTTTTCCGGGAGAAGACAGTCAAGGAGTCTGCAAACAATATAGACGGCAACATCTAAAGTTTAATATTATATTAGCTTTGGATTAGTGTACACAAATATGCTTACCACATCTGTTTCCCCCAGAAGTATAAGAGAATGGCTTCTACATTTGTGGGACAAGCTGGGGAAAGGATAGTTAATAGAGAGGAAAACACGAGTTGAAAGGTACCCGACCTGCTCTTTAATATCTCAAATAAGAGCAAAACACTTCATAGTTTCCTAATATTGTTCAGTATCATCCGCTGTTTTTGCTTAGTTTGATTTTCATTTAATCAAAAGTACACAACTGTTCAAATCGTTTTTAGGCTACCATAATCTCAAACGGAGTGGAATCCACTGCTTTCTAAAAGAGTTCAGAGGGACAAGCATTGGCAGAAAAAGCTTTCAAAAAAGTTGTGTGGGCATATTTTAGTACAAACACTTTTGAAAATCATTTTAGGTTACATCTGGCCATTCTTGGGCAAAAATATAATGGTCATAATTTGTTGCAGTTCATGTCTCCAAATAATTTACTATCAGGAAAATATAAATTGTAGTAAACTTGAACCTAACTTTTGTAGATATTAACAAAATAAAATTATAATAAACCACAGAAAATTTAGACACTACAGAAAAGCGTGCCCCTTATCACAAAATAGTGTACCATTATTTTCAAGTTGAGAAATCGTTCCTCATGAGAACAAGAACAGTTCAATATTGACTCAAAGTACCTTACATAACATTGTTATATTTTGCACATTGTAATAAAATGAACATTTGACCTTCAAAATATGAAAAATTCCATTCTTTATTACTTGAAAAAGAAATAAACTGATCATTTTTCCCAAAAAACAAACGTTTGCAAATTCGATGTATTTTCTATAGCCTTATTAAACACCTAGTTACCATAATGTAATTTGAGTTGACTTCAAATGCCTTGCAGTCATTGTGAAGAAAAGTCAGTAAACAATTCGGGGCAAAAATATGATTTTTGTGATGTTGATTTTATTTTATATTTGTAAAAATGCCTCTACCAAAAAAACGTGACTTTTAGTTGATAAAACCTTTACTTTAGTCGATGGTGACAAGATGAAGGCTTGGTGCAAGAAAGAAAGAAAATAAAGACTTTCCATTGAAAAAATGCCCTTTATCTCAAAGGAAAGTTTCAACTGGAAACGATCCAACTGGAAAAAAGGTTCCAATTTCTCTGCTACAAAGTCAAGGTCGATTTAGTCGCACAAGTCTTTTTTCCCTTGTTTTGATAACTTTAATTTGTCAGTACTGACCAAACCTAACATGAAATCAATTAAAACTTTTGTTTTTCTGATAGTGGAATTTTTGAAATTTTAAAATACATCAGCAGCACAAAAATCACATTTTTGCCCAAAAATGGTCATTGGTTTCTACACAATGACTGCAAGGCAATATGAATCAATTCAAATTCAGTCATGCTAATTTGAATTAGATTTAAGCTACACAAAGGCTTTACGTTTACAGGCATTCTTTTTTTGGCAAAAATTATCAATTCAATATTTTTTAAGGAATAAATAATGGGGATTTTTGTACCTTAAAGATCTTCACGTTCATTTTATTATATTGGTTAAGGTATAACAATGTACTGTAAAGTTTTTTGAGTCAACGTTGAATTGTTCTAGTTCTCATGAGAAAAGATTTCCCATATTAAAAATAATTTACATCGTCGTTACACTATTTTGCGACATCGGGCACTTTGTGCTACAAAATGTCATATTTTCTTCGTTTCTTGTAGTTTTCTTTTGTCAATATCGACCAAAGTAGGGTTCATTTATATTTTCCTAGTGGTAACTTATTTGGAAATATTAACTTCACCTTGCTCATGAAAATACAATTTTGTCCAAAAAGGTGTGAAAAAAATCATGAATTTTGTGAACCAACTCAGTAAGCCCCTTTAAGAAACAAATTATGCACGATTATTTGAGGCTCTACTGTACATACACCTTCATAATGTAATCTGGCAGTTTTCATTGCTATACATCCTGGTCCTTTCCTCTGAAAGCTCTATATTTTATGTCCTGTCGAGATACGGTACATTAGAAGCTTTTGAATATGTTTCCGTGTTCAATGTTGATTTTGTCTGAAAAATGCAAAGCTGTGGTTCAACTTGAATCCAGTATATTGTAATTTACTCAGTGCCGTTGTTCAATGGTTGCATTCTACAGTACAGTTAGTATCAGTGCTTTTTTGTGAGTACTGTATCTGCAATAGCAGAAAACTGTTCCTACAGCATATGAAGTACTGTCAGACAAAGTTTGCACAGGTACAGTATTGTACAATACTGTAGTATACATTTAGCAGCATACAGTACAGTACTTTACAGTATCTGTAGATTTTCACATCTCTACAGTCTTCTCCATATAGAGTAACATGTTTACAGTATACTGTATGATGCTTACAGTTTGTCCATATTTAATGACACTGCAAAGGTCTGTAGAGACACCATTTATTCTAAATATCATAAGTATCATATAGGTAAATTAATACTAAGTACAGG
>WURT03653200.1:0-18852 GCA_009936505.3 Holothuria glaberrima
ATATATATATATATATATTCAAGCATATACCCAAGTTTGTTTTACAGAACTTCAGCTTGTTTTATTCTTATGTCTTCTTATGTTTGAAAGTCCTTTTAAAATGGCTGCCTGAGAGCAGGGGGTTGATCGATCTTTCACGATCAATAGCTTTCAAATATTGACAGTAACTGTGAGAAGACGTATATGGTTCTCAGCTGACAGTCGATTCGACGAGGATAGGGGGCGCACTTTCAGCTTCACCTTGCAAGGCTTGGTCACTTCGGGTAACAGCACAGACAGTGAGGACTTTCTCACACAAATTTTATAATCAAGACAGAGACAGAAGTAATTACAGAGAAATAAAGAGCGTGGCAAGGGAACAGTCAGTCCTTCCCAATTAAACTTGTGCCGGGTAAAATGCTCTTGGGCAAGGTAGTACATTGTATCCTCCCCTAATTCCTCTATGTGGGCAGGGAATTGCCACTAGAATTCCCTGGTATATGATGCACTGGGTTAATTAGTTAGTTAGATGAGGTTTTAAAGCTTAGTTTTTAACCAAATGGTTTAAGTCGGGCCGGCTACCGCATTTTTTCCAGTTGTGGCTCATTGGCTTGTTTTAGCTACTCCATTGCTTATGCTGAGCACCAAGTACAATGGCAGTAGGTTCCATTTTAAAGTCTTTGGTATGACCCGGCCAGGATTTGAACCCCCGACCTTCCTGCTGTAAGTCGGTTGTACTGGGAGCCTTAAAGGGTACTGTACGAAAAAAACATGTAATTCACTACGGCGATCAGTCGCCCTTACTTTGCACATGATTTTTGCCCTCATCGAAGGCAAGCTCTCAATGTAAATCCGAATTTTTCAAATGGTATTCATTTAAATCCTCAAAGTTTCTAATTTTTTACATAAAATCCCACACTTTTCCAATTTTTCCAACAAAATCAAGGTTCTTTTTCAAGGTTTATTCAATAAAATCCCAAAATTTTCAAAGCGCTAAGCGTGCAGAAGACGTTTTGCAGTCACCATCCAGTGACTCAACCAGTTGCTTTTTCAGGGCTTTGGGGCATCGGGAAGCTCCCCCTTCCCTTGAAATTATCCTGGCACCACCTCTAGTCCAGCCTATGTTTAATATATGAAGTATAACCCCGTGCTTACATCTTAAACCTTTTCATGAGTAATTCATTCAAACATTTGTTTCAACTTCCATGTATGGTTGGTGTTTGGTTAAATCTTTGAAGCCATTGTTGGTATACAAGTACAACCAAAAGCTGTTACTTTGTTGGTGAGAAGTCCGCAGTGAGGGATAATATTAAGTCATTGTCAAAGAATGTTTTTGCCCGCACCAACTCTAATATTTGGCAAAGTTGGGTGCTACAGGCTAGCATGTGATATTCGTCCATCTTTCAGAACCCACGTGGGAATAAATAGGCTCTCAAGCTATGATTTCCTTTGCAGACAAGCTGCAACCCGTGAGAAGATTATTGAGGGGGGGGGGGAGATTACTATCACATCGGTGTGAGAAAGGGAATCAAAGAAGAAGTGTTACGAGGGAGGGTGGGGTGACGTGGGTGGGGTTGAAGACAAGCAAACATGGTATATCGTCTTTCAAATATTTACAGCCCTTATGATTTGACACAATTTCATATTTTTACCATTATTGTGGGGATGCTAAGAGCTAGGAATTGTGCTTTGACTCTTCCTGCCGGAACGTATATGAAGTGACACGTTTAAGTTTAATGCTGTCTGTAAAGTTGTCTGTAACGAAAAAGTCCAACCACTTCGCCACAAGCCGTTGAAAATCTATCTAATGATGTTTTCGGACCTTCATTAAATAAATTTATTATTAGTTTTAAGTTTCCCTTGTTACCATTGATCGGCGCTTGTCAGGAGTTCCCGTTTCAGAACATTTGTTCAAGAGCAGAATGTGCCGAAGGAAAGAGGACGCTATTCGTAAAGGAGTGGTAGATTTGTGGAACTACTGCAAAACGCGGAAAAGGTAGGCAGGTAATCAATGTCGTTAAACGATTGTTATCTGATCGGTTAGTCGCTTAAGGTAACGCACCACTAATTATTTCCCCTTTGACTTACACACTAAATCAGGCTACTTCCCCGCCCCCTACATCCTTGTAGAAGTTTTCAACCTGGACATGCCACCCCTCTGGTTAAAGCTCACAATGTGGGCTCTAATGGCACTTTCAAATTTCCATACCATAACCATTGAAATTTTGAGCTAGAAAGGCTTGAAGGCTAGGTACGTGTTTCCAGCCCTGATCGCTTCTCAAAGGAGACACTTCACTGGTTGGAGTTATTACAATCAAAATATGACACTAAAATTGGTCAAATTGCCTTGAAGTTTGCCGCAAAGCCTGTATTTCAACTCATGGCCTTCAAAAACAATATGAAAGTTTGATCACATTTTTTAAGTACCACAGTCAGAAACAATCTCCCGTAAAAATTTGTAAGGCGCTTCATTTGTCAGTCAACATTTTTCGGCGTAAGAACATTGAATTAGTGGTCCGCTACCTTAAGTTAGTTAGTTAGATGAGGTTTAACGGCTCAGTTTCCAACCAATTGGAATGTTTGCACCTCACACGTACATCTGGATATCACAACAATTGAGGGCGAAAATACATGGGAGGTCATTTAAAGCTACTATGTTGTCCATTTTGCTAGAAATATTCGTCCATGCTATTTAAAATTACTACTCCGTTATTTTTGTTGAGAAATTTTTTTACACTGAAAACTAAAAATCCGTTTGAAAATTTACTTTCATATAGGCCTAGGGCAGCTTATTTCTGTCCAACTTCAGCACTGTTCCTCAGAGTTCGTTACTTCATAGCAGTGGTCTTTTCACCTACATACTGTAAAGAGTGCAACCAAAATAGGCCCAGGGGCAATACAAGTCAGCCAGGCAGGCAAACAGATTTCGATGAATGGTGAACCACAAATATGGTGGCGCCCTTATCTCAGTATGAATAGGGAGAAATCCATCTTCGCCTTCAGTAAAAGATTGATACTGTTGACTACCTGTTTTCGCAAAATGCAAAGGGTACAAGCACATTGCTAACTTCCCCTTCTTCATATGGGTGGCTAACAGAACCAGCCCACCGATCTTGCTTATGCAAGATGTGTCATACCAACAAGATAGTTCCTGTCAAACAAATTCTAATTTTATTAATGGATTTCTAAATTTCATGGTTATTCATCCTTTCAATAAAATATGTCTCGTCCCTTTGAGATGGAAACTGAGAATGCTCCCGAAAATACCATTTTTGCCAATAATTCCCGGCTACTTGTTGCACATGCTACAACGAGTCTGTCCATTTCCTAAGAAAGGGTATATGAGAACGCGAGAACGCCGTATTTGGTCATAATTTTGTCAAAGATTAGGCAAGAAGTTATGTAGACAGTTGTCCAAAAAGAGTTTGAAAACAAAACTTTTTGTCACAAAGTTTTTTGCAAAGTGATTGGCCATTTCTGCAGTGACACATTGACGACATTAGTGATGTAGATTTCAGTGGGTTATCTTACTTCCTACAGGGAGTTGTTATGAGAAATCCCAATTTCAAAGAGGTTCATGAAAGTAATAAGTTCTCAAAAGTTGTTCTGCTCTCAAAATTAGAATTAAATCGATAGAAAAATTATTTTTCTTGTCGGAATTGTCATACCGGAAATGGTTTTGGGCGAGGACGCTGTGCATTCTTATATTTTATGGGGTTTCACTATTTATAGAGAGGGGTGGGGTGTACGGTCAGACTACGGTAATCTCCCAATTTTACACCCATGGTAAAAGCATGGAAGTACTACCTCCGAGGTAGTTCTTTCATGGTAAAAGTGTGAAGACATTGGTATATCCAAAACACTTAAAGGGACAGAATAACCCAGTCCCCGGGGTCCTTTTTCGAAACTTTACGAAAAGGAGTAAAGCTGTAAATAAAGAATGGGGATTCAGGTGAAATAGCAAAGTTCTTAAAAGAGCAGCGTCTAGTTACATCTCATGGTTTAGGCGAAGTACTCTCATCACTTATTGTGAACTGCGATGTAACAGTGCCTGTAAAAGTCGTTTCGTACCCATGAATTGAGAGGTTGGTCCAAACTTAAAATATACCAAACGTTTTCCTCGATGGAGGCAGGAGAATGTGCATGAAGCCTATGATTGCGAATTGATGTTTGCAGGCTGTTTTTAAGAATTTTGTCAAATTTTCCTGTTTTCACGAACATCAAAGTCAAGTCTAAATACTACCTCCCTTTCTGAGTCTTCAAAGAGTGTAACTGAAGTCGTGGTAGAGTCAAGCCGCTGGCTGTATAGACCTTTCCAAATGCAGAAAAGATTGTTTCAATTGCCGGGAAATTGGTTTGCTGTTTGGAAACACAGGACAAATATACGTCTGTTGATTTTTTTTTTCACGAATCCTCCCATACAGGATGCCACACTGATACTTGGAGACTGGTTCAAAAATCACAAAAAAAATATTCATCTCTTTCATTCCGTTTCTCTTTTCCTTCTTCCTTAACCATAACACCGAAAACATCTCATTTTACATAACTTTTGAACTTGTAACTATTTACACAAGTGGTAGAAACTTCTTAATAAATTAAAAGTTTTATTTGCATTATTTACAGATTTATGAATTTTATTTACAAATTTAGACTGATCTATTGGTACAATATTGTTCACTACACGTTGTTTTCACTTTTCATAATAGGGTCGCTACATTTTCCCAGTTTCTGCAAACATTCTCCATGCAACTATTTATAAGTTGCCTTAATTTGTGGAAAGACTTTAACTTTTCTCAAATATTCTTCTTTCACTTCACCCCTTCCCCTCTTTCAATTGTCCAACAGAAACAACATTATCTCGTTGTGTGATCAAGAAATAAATTGCTCTTTTGTGGACAAAATAGTCTGTCGTTACCTTGCATTGACATGGATACAAACGCCTTGTAAATATCCGTCAATACATCCAGGTAAGTGGCAATGGCAATAGTTCTGTTATTACACAACTGACAACGGACAGCCTAATATTACGTCATCTTAAGTTTTCCATAGCATGAATAAACATGAGAGTTACCTCCTTCGTATGAAGCGACCGACGTAAGATGCATATCTAAGAGTGTGTTCATCAGATGCCACATGAATTACCGTTTGGAAGTAATCATAAACGTCACCGTTTTCCCCAATGAGGTTTTCGAATCAAACGGATAAGATTTCCCATTGCCTGCCAAAATGGCCGTATCACTTGTTTTATCATGATAACTTCCAGATCCACACAAGTAGTCTATGCTTTATGACAGTAATGAAAACGAAAATACCATCTCATCTAACATTCGATCCTAAAAGTATCTTTCAGGTGTAGCTATTATGAATTCGTGGTGATACACTATGAACCATATTTAAACAACTGTACACACATTCTTAACGGCGCCAGCGCCGTTAAGACGCACTAGTAAGTGTACTACCGCTGTCCTTCATCATACGCAACGCCCAAATAGCCAGTAAGATTAGGGAGTTCCAGTACGACCCTAATATTACAGAATATGTTAGGAGATAGCTTTGAGAGGTTAGACAGAATCTCGTGAAGGTACCGCTCGATAAAATTCTATGATATTAAAAGGGGTGTAAGATCAGACGTTTACTTAAAAAAAACTGAAACGATAGCAAACCGATGAAAATTTATTAAAAAAGACTGAAGGGTTCTATATTAGTGATTTTATGGAGTTAAGGAAACAGCTATTATTTTAGCAAAGACAATGAGGGTTTTCAGAGCAAACCCTTCCTACCCTGTCACGCCCGGTCTAGTTTAAAATTATAACAGAGATACCTCCAGGCCGCCAGTCCTATTCTTTCAAGATAATAGAGAATCTGAGAGCCTGAGTGAAGCAATAGTCAGTGTTCCACAGTTGAATATCCGCTACGCAAAACGTTTAATATGCTTATGTTATTGAAATTTGATATAGTCAGTGACTTGAAATCGTCTTTTATCTTTGCTAGCTTTCTGAATACGAAACGAGCCTCGTCATGGTCAGCGAAGGTCTTTTAATGAAAACTTTTTTTATCTTAGTGTTTGAAATTAGTTTCCCATTGTTTATGGCAGACTCATTCAACAAAAGTTATATTTAACCATTTGTTATTGGGCTGCTCCTCTAAGCAAAGTTTTTTAAGTAACTTCAGATACATTTTGACGCGTTCTCTTTGCAGAAATAGTCGTCTGGCTGGTCACACGACCTCTGCAGTTACATTTTGCTAGACAAGCGTAACGCAAACGAATGTTTGTTTAGAGACCTCGCATTCTCCTTGCTTCAGATTAGTCTACTGAGTATAGGACAGCTGCATAGAATTTGCGTTGCCAAGGTTACACAAACAGAATTATCTTGATCATTTTAAACAATGTAAATATTGTTTAAATTAGCTTGAATTTTCTTCATCTGCTTGGCGGTGTACTTCTTCTTCTCCTTCTTCATTTTCTTGTTGGCGCACTTCTTCTTTTGTGGTTTCTTTAAAGCCAGTTTAGTATTGCAAATTCTCATTTCAATTAGAGTGTCGCATTTTCGTCCACCGTTGAGCGGCCTTTGTTGTATGAGGCGGAAGCGACGCTGCAGTCCTACTGCGCAAGTTTTGTCACAGGCTCCCCAGGCACCCCACGTGGTTACCTCGCAGTCGACAGGGGTCAATTTGCTTTCGGAAGAAATGTGTGCTGCAAAGACAGATAGAATGTAAATAAACGTTAAGTTTGTCTTGTCAAGAAGAGACTCGCTTATTGAGGGTCGTCAAAGAAGTCAAATGAGGCACTACCTAAAAATTAACATGAAATCAAAATCCATTGCTCTTTTGGCGTTCCATGCAGCAATGTTGCTCTAGAACTAAGGATCGTCCCTTGTCTATTAATAGTTGGATTATTCCGTATCTTGAGAAATGTCTAACAAATTTGTATTCTCAAAGTAAACTTGTGATACAACTTATGTAATCGGCAATTGATTTGAGAAACTTACGATTGATGCTATGGTACCAAGAAGGTAGTCCGGGGGCCTTCGGTTTACTTGGAATAGGCGGGTCTTGAGAATTTCCTCCGGATATTGACGGCAAGGGGCCGGGTGCGTTCACTTCAGCTGATTGGGGTTCTGGTGCAGCTCTGCTAATAGTAAAATGAGCAATTCGTGGCAAGTGGTCTAACTGAGGGTAATAGAACGAATTGGCTGGGTGGTTGGGGTTGCTACTGGTAATTTGAGTAACAGGTTTGTAAGGGTTCTCCTCGAATTCTGGTGAGGAAAACATGAATCCCTGGTCGGTGCCTGCGTCGAATGGTTGAAGATCAAAAGTTACAGGTTCTCTTAGCCATTCAGACCCTTGACATAGGTCTAGTTTGGAGTATCCGACGAACCAATCCGGGCTTGGAACAATATGAACAGCGAACGACAGCTGTATGTGAAGAATATGAAAAAACGTTAAAGATGTATGAAAATAATAAAAATACTACAAGTGTCAATAATATCCCAAGATTCTCATTAAATGAAAAAAGGTACCCTAGATATGTCAGAAGTGGTCTAGTTTTTTTCAAAGCCAAAACTTTCCATGGGAAGCCTTTATAAAGCAATGCCCATTAACACGATCGAATAGAACAACCACATTGAAGGCGTCCCAGTCTAGCGCCCTCTAAAAACGAACGGATAGTGACAATCGAATCAAAGTTTTTTCGGAATCAATTTGTCATATAGAACATTGCATGTAAGGCAAACTGAAGTCAATCCCATAATTCTAGACAAATATGATTCATTATGAAAACGGCGGTATATTAATACGTTTATGCCAGACCGACTGGGTCTAAGGTTAATAGAATAACGATAAGTTCGTGTTTGGTGGCCCGGGGGCAATTTGCAAAGGTTACGGGGTCTAGCCAGATTCTTGAGTACAATTGACAAAGGATATACGGCATTATGAGAAACCTTTGTGCTCGTAATGAAGTCTGGTAACTGAAATTTTAAACAAAGAACCAAGCAAGCCTAGTTTTCGCCATAGGTAGATTTATCCTGATATTTGGAGAAAGACATCTTCTTGGGCCACGATTTTATTCCACCAGCAAACGGTCAAGTAACGGGAGAGCGAGAACCGAACTGTACTGTGACTAGTAGTTCTTAACTGTAACTCAAACTGACCGACATCTTCAACCATGGTAGATTTTTTAAGAATGTGAGCCCGTATTCTGTAAAATTGGAAGAAATGCAAAACTAGACACTAACGTTGTACTTGACTGTTCTTGTAGGAGTGCCAAGTGGTTGGCAAGACTGTGTTTGTTAAAAAATCCAGCTTTTCTTTGGTTTAAAGGAAGATTCTATTTAGCAACGAGTTGATGGAACCCCTCTTTCAATCAAACATTTGGCAGAAAATCGGTCCTCAAAGAAAATGAGGAATGACTTACCATATGGAAATCTCGAGTTGCAGTGAATATTTTGGATGTCTTTCCAACACCACTTTTGATCTTGTTTGCCAAAAATGCTGTGCTTGCATCAGATGATCTTTTGATAGAATTGACAAGCTTAGTAGTAACGTCCTCATTGACAAAGTATCTAAAATCTCTGGAAACGACTCGGCCTTCCTCCCACATCGTGTATCCGGACCTATGGACAGCTCCTGTGCAATTAAAACAGAAGTTTTAAAATAAAATGTTTTATCTTAAACCAGAGAAAGTTATTGGTATAAAGCATAACAAGTATAATAATATTGAATCTATATTTATCAAGTGAAGCCAGATATTTGGCTCTGTCCATTTCACGTTTACAGGTTATATACAACAAGTCGGAAACTGGCGTACCAGTGCCAACGAAATAAAGGTTCTCAAGGACGATAGCAAATTTCCTTTTTGTGAATTAATTAAACAATTCTCCAACTTATAACCTGAAAAGTAACCAACCCATTCATTCTAAAAACTTTGATCAAATGCAAGGGTGACTGGTTGCATTCTAGTTCAGCGCCCCCACATTCAGCTACGCTTTTAATTACTGTGCGCCGGAATGTTGAACATTATGTAGCCAAGATGAAACCAATATTTCATGGTCAAAAAGATTTATGAGGGGTGAGCTGGGGAAGGGTAGGGTGACTTCACTATTCAATTCATTGAAGACTTAAACTGGAATTTAAACGTTGTGAAATATGTTTTCTTTGGTAAGTCCTTATTGCACTATACCACAACCTGGTTGAAAACGTCTTAGATAGACATGTTTTGTCATGTGGGCCTGTGGGAAGCTGAAGAGAGGAGAACTACCACTAACTTTGGCGGATAACTTTTGTTCGACATTCTTCACTTTCAAGACTTAAAAGCAAAACATCTACGAAAGTTTGTTCCGTGACTATCCTTAAAAGTTTAGAGACAGTAATTCCAGGAGCATGAAGTTCATGAGAAGAGAACCAAAGCGCTTGTATCTCAAAAGAGAAGTTCAGTACTCATAACGAAGACGGAAATACACTTAAACACAGATATTATGTATATGATACCTCAAGATGATTTGATGGCCTCACGTGGGGTACAGAAAGTGGACGAGTATATCGCATGCAATTTATCGTTCGACCCTTCCACTTTCGAGATGTGAAATGTCTCTGGGCCTAATATGTTTATATACACAGGGTCTCATGGTGCTCAAATTTCCAACATGATGTTAAACCCCTGCCTTGTCTGAGTTTACATGGGCTACGAAAACCCCATCCACAATGGTCTTTTGGGGAAATAAGTCACACATTTTCATTGTTGCTCTCATTGTTTGCTTTTCCGTTGCTGAGCAACCATTTGCAATATCGAACCTACTACTGATGGAATCTTAACATGGCATAAAGTCTGATAACATTTCCATACAAATTTTTTTTTTTTTTCTCTGTGAGATTTGTAAAGTGGCTGAAGAAAGCCAGCGCCCAATTCAGTCTTCAACAACAATCAAAAGATATATTTCAGACTTTGATAAAGGGAAAGAAGTCAGCTTTATTACAAGTACCACTTCTGTGATCATTCAGATTTATCGAAAGTCTAATTAGAATGAGAAATCTCTGCTATATAAACAAACAAAAGGCTCTACATCCGAGCTCGGCAGGCTGAAACAGCATATTGGGCAACCCCAACGCTCTGGTTGCCATAGGGGTGCAGTCTCAAAAAATTGGGTGGGGGACCATTGCTTTTGGTATATTGAGAAGCTGCGATGCTATCAGGCTACAACTGCAGTATTCTCTTAAATATTATTGCTTTTCTTCTCTTAACAGGGGTATATGTCATATGATGTAAGGTTATAAATAAACTTGAGACCAGACAATTAAGTTCAGCTCGCTACTTTCAGGTCGATCGCTGAAAACAGTTTTGTGACACTTAGACCGGTCTGTCATGGCAACCGATAATTCGAATCGAAATGACAACATCACCAATCAGAATACCACCGACCAGACTGTGGAGGGAAGATTTAAACCTAAACTACTCGGCGTCATCAAAGGGTGTCGGCGTAATAAATGAACACTTGTTATCAAGCTGTGCCCGAGCATGCTCATTTGGTGCTCTGTTTTTATTCGCAGTAGGAAACTTCCGTGATGAGTAACAGGGCTTAACCAGCTCGTCGTTTTCTTAAATGACCCTTTCGTCAATGGGCAAGATAAGGTCATAAGACATTTCACATACATGTAGGTTTCGTTTCTTCTAACTAGATATCAAAATATAGTTTTGAAGAAAGACTTCAATTAGCACGCAACTATCGAATTGGGTTTCATGTCCCAGCAATTTGTCAACCTTGAAAGTTGTAATAAATATAGAAGTGTCAAAACAAACGTGAGGCATTCCATATCAATAGCAATTTTTCAAATCGCGAATAACATTAATTGGGCTAAGGCATATTTTCAAAGCTCTGAGAAAAAATTTCAAACCCCTTTTTAACAGCAGGAGAATATATATTTTTAAAATAAGATATTGACAGGTGCTATTTAGAAGGGAGTGATGACCGAACCTGTTCAAATATGATTCAAACTAAACCTTTATTCTGGGATAAATTCTAAGAAGCACGTACTCGACGCGAAATAGCACTATGTTGAGTGATGTAAGTGCTTGTCGATAAATTATGTTTGTATGGTTACGCTGACCTTCAACATTATGTGATATTGAGAATCGACTATGATCACTAGATTAAAGGACATTGAGAACTATATAAACATCATAAATTAGCTAGAGAATCTTATCTTTTGGTTTCATGAACTTAGTCTATCGATCACATCATGACGGATATGCCTGTTTCATTCATTGTGAATCTGGGTGTGACTTTCAGTTGACTCTGATGCATAGGCTATACGTGAAGTCAACTGTGATGGTGACGCTTTTTACCGTAGGTACTGTCAATAGGATGTATTGTACTAAAACTAATGAAAATTTTCAGCACAGGCCCATATGGTGGCCTGGAGGAAGCAACTACTCACTGGTCGTTTCTGCTGAATGTGTTCACTAATAAAAGCGTTTTTTTTTTGTTTTAATCAGCAAACTATTAGAGATATTTAGTATCTTTTAAGCTCAATGCAATAATACCTTTTCTCCATTTCAAACTAATAGCGGAAAAATTGACTTTTCATCAAAAGCAACTTTAACATATAAATCAGACATTTAAAATTATTCGTAAAGATCGTGTTAACAATTTTCAAGTTTTTGGTGGCGTTTTTTCCATAGTCCAGTCAGACCTCCTTTGTAGGAGCAACCTTTACGTCAGTGGTAGTCAATATCTGTTGTGATCCGTGCAACGAAAATAATGATGAGCAATTGAGCATACATGGAACTAAGTAAATACATGAGCAACTTTCTTTCTTTTTGTACTAATCAGAGCATAAAATAAGGATATTTGGAAATTTCACCACGTATATAAAGTTCGGATCATGTCCACAGTCACCATGACAACAACATTCTTTTTTATATCTTTACAACTTCCACTTATCCCGATTAGCCCAGTTTAACACACAATTGTTTACATTTTGACAGACAAAATGTTCAGTCTGGCTTACGTTTGGACAACTCGACGTATGATTCATGTCTTTCCACCCACGCTCCTAGAAAGTTAGGCTTAGAGATCCGACCAGTGATCACTACTAGAACATGGGCTTTTTAAAATAACTTCCCTCGAATATCTGACAAGGCAACACCCAAACGTCTTGTGTCTGCTCTCCTGTTTATACGTATGCAATATAATGTAACACTTGACCTGTATTACAGTTGGTACACTTTGAATATTTGGAATACAATGTGACCTGTAATCCTCTCAGACATGCATGCCACAAGTAATGATTGTACTCTTTTCAGTAAGGGGTAAAACACCGCCGTTGGTTTTACCTTGCAATTATCTTGTACTGTGCTATGCATGTAAAAAAAAGACAAACACATTGTCATTGTCATTGTTACAATGCAGCCTTTGTTCCAGTGCTGTCTTATAAAAGTAAGGAACGAGGCTGTATTGTATGAAATAAACATGATCATTGCAGAAGACTGTTTGGAAGCTGCACTTTCGTTTGAAGTTTCGGAAAATGGGGCAAAAAACTCAACATTTTGATCTTCTGACAGTTTTGTGCTGCAAAGATCAATTGGGACTTTTCCAAACAAAGAATCATTCAACAAGAGACAATCACGCCAAGCAATGAGGCTAATCAATAATGAAACTGACTTTTCTGTGTCAGTCGTTTTAATCTTTCTGCAATTCTGAATGACAAGTCCTGTCTCAAAATGACAATTCCATGCCCTGGCAAACCTGTTGTCTGGCGCGACAAATCCTAGACAATATTATTTGAAATCACAAGTAGTTCGAATAATCCAAGGAGGCCGAAGAAGAGATCACTTTCCAACATACCGCGGCGCTGGGTATTCATAACCAGCTTTATTCGACCAACGATATGCGACAAGACAGGTGGATGAACTGTCTTCATCCAACATATTACGCCCTTTGACAACCTTATCTTCCACCTAACCGATCTGGCAGTCTACTGGACTGGATTCTTTTCAATTTGATTAGGCAAATGCTTTGAGTTACCACGCTGTGTTCTCATGGACTGTAACTAAGTTGTCATAAAAACAGCAAGGACGCCCCCTAACTCTCTTGAGACACTCAATTTGAAATAAAGGTGCAATCTACATTTTAAGGTCTTTTTTGGAAGTCAAATCGCATATGTTTTTTTCCATAATAGCTCCGTGTTAACTTATTGGTCATAACCCACATTTATGACTTACCACTAGCTTGTAACGTAAGTACCACTGACTTCAAAAACAAAACCTTAGAACTTCCTTTTGGCAACACTTTACTAGTCCCTACTCCTTGCAGATGTTAGGGTTCCCTAATCAAATTTTGAATTTAATCTGTACCAAAGGGACCAGTACAATAATGTATAACAAAATAAATAAGTTTGGAAATATATTGGTGTTACTAAGGTCTATGCTGAACATGATGAATGTTATATATCAAGTAGTTGCCCTCTAGAAATGTGGTAATGTTTTCAGCTCTTGCTTTTAAATGGAAACACTTTGTAGTGGGTGGTCCCTCCACATTTATGAGTACTTAAATATACCAGAGATGTGGTTTGTCGTCACGGTGGTGTGGCTTAATGGAAGGGAATTGAAGTAGAAAAGTCGCTGTATTGCTAGACTGGGTTGTAGTTGGTAGCTACTTGTTATTGGTTCTGGATTGCAACCTTTAATGATATTATGATAACAGAGCAAGTAAAATGAACCACCAATCATATGCAAAATCGTGCAATAAGCTTTTGAATGGAAAATGCAGTCACCCCAATTAGAGTTAGTATGCCCTGTCATTCTAGTTCATGAATTGTCTATTTTGATCATGTGATAATATTTTTATTAGTGAATGGTGAAGTTCAAGGAGAATTTCTCCTTGCTTTACCAATTGTTTGTAATAGTTATGTTCAAAACGTCTTCAGAGGTGTTTCATAGGCAATAAATGCAAGAGTTTGCTGATTTTGTAAAGGAATTTTGGGGCGACTGAATATTGCCTTTCAGTGTAAATTATTTTTATGGAGTTATGTGATTTATTCTTTTGCTTGATAGCACCTATATTCGTTTTCATACAACAACACCTCTTTCCTAAAAAGGATTGTAGTTAACGGGAGTATACCATAAGATTACAGTCGAAAATATTTCAATATTTGCATGATTTGCAATGTATTAGACTTACAGTGACTGAGAAATTACTTCATGCATGTTCAAGTTATTGAATGAAATTGTCACATAATATAAGAAAAATATGACACTTACCGATTAATGGAGACCACTGGGCATTCTTGCGAAATTTTGGGTACTGTTTTGGAAAGGCGAGAGGACTCCAATCTCCGTGGAAGGTTATCTTATAAGTCATAGCACCCTCCGGAGCACTGCAAGATGCTATCACTTCAGCAAACAGAGTAGTTGCCAAAACAATCAAAAGAAATACATTAGCCATCGTGAAGCACCAGATCTCACCTCGGAGGAGTCTACAGTAGAGAAAACGACGTAAGATGAATTTTGATTGAAGGCAGAAGCGTAAAATAAAATACCTCTTTGTGATTTTCAGCGTCCAGCATATGTTTAGTTTTGTTTGTGTAAGTAACTACTGAAAACTTTTGGTTTGATATCAGCGAACTGTGTGTGCTGACGTCGAAGCATTATACTCTCTCCAACACCATTTCATGCACACTCTAAAATTTAACCAGTTTTCGATCTTCCTCAGATCTGTCACATTAACGCAGAGTCTTTGCTTGTGGTTTGTTACTCTAGAAGTGTGTAACAAGTGGGCACCAGCTGCCCAACCGCCTTACCGACATCTGGCGAAAAGATACCTTTTGAGGAAGTTTCTCACTGAGAGAACGGTTACGTGACCCCATATGTCCTCAGAGTGAATTTTTGACAGTTTTCTTGGTTCCTTATGCATGTGGAGACTTGTTTCAAATTTCTTTGATCACTAACCATATGATAAACCTACACTTCAGCAGTAAAAGAGCAAGCAACCTTGGTAACACTTTACGCGCACTTACAAATAATGTTTGTGACTGTCAATTTACATTCAACAGTAAAACGAACAAAGTTGGATCTCCATCTCCATCTCCAGCTTGAAAGGCTGGATATATTATCAACAGTTTGGTGTTGTGAAAACGTAGAATTCTTTGCAGATTCAGGCCCTGGTTAAACATAGCAAGTTGATAATTAATTAATGCAAATATTATTCAATCAGCAGTAGACGTGATACTTAGGCAATGTGATCAACTAACTGACTACATCTTGCAGTTCTAGCACCTATATTCCTAGTAGAAAAGTTTTCTTCTTTACTGTCGTTTTACGGACGTTAGATCCACAATCACCACCAAGTACACAGATTTATATGACAATTTATATGAACTAATATAAAAAGGATGCTAGAGACAATTCAATTTATTCACTTCGGTCGGCAGGAAGTGTACTGAGGGTGTAAATTACCAGAGAGGATTACAAACAACGAAAGAAAAAGTTGTAAGTACGATAAATGAGAATGCAAAGTGTTAAATGAACTGTAACATTAACTTACCTTGGATAAGAAAAACGCTTTAAAGTTGCTCCAAACACTTGAAGGTTGAATTGTGTTTGATTGTGTATTGTTTCTTGTAGAGAAGAAAAAACGGAAAACTGTCTAAGTTTTTCGACTTCTTTGAAAACTAACAATCAATCCTCGCCGTACTGAAGTTAATGAAGTATTAAGTCAATCGCCAAACTGCCGGTACTTTTATAGTAGTTTGAAAGTACCCGGGAATTGGCATAGTGTTACCGCAGCCGTCTGATGTGAAACGTAGACCAAGGATGTTTCACGTCCAGGAAACGGTCGTCGGAGCGTTCGGTGTTCTGTTCAACTTTTAACACAGAATGAAAATGAACGAGGTAAACCCAATGTTGTCTACGAAATAGTGAATGAGCGAACAAAGCCTTTGGCGTTTTTAGAAGCTAAACCACAAAACTGTTAAGAACAGGCAACTTTCTAGAAGACGTGTTGTTCCTTTGTGGTGTATTTCTGTCCCACTCTTTGTGAAAAATTGCATACATTTGGCAATGGGAGCATGGGGTCTCAATTGTTGTTACTTTTCATCTCGTAAAGTTCCGCTGACAGACATTGGCCTTTAATTTCACAACAGATGCAGGTTGAGTTTTGCTATGAAAGACAATTCTCAATAAAATATTGACACTGAGTTGCACGTTGCATATTGCCTTGCCGTTGTCTTTGAATGGCTTCCAATACAGAAAAATTGGAAGATGCAGAATTTTATTCAAAATGGATCACCTTGGTCAGGTCAAAAGAGCAAACTTTTAGAACTTTCATTCGAAAGCAAGAGGAATTTCTAATATAACCAAACTATCTACCTACTTACGTCTTTTGTTTCATCGACTTTGGTTCAGCTTTTAATGAGATCGTGAGCCATGATATACTTGAAACAACTTGGCTGACGCATTTGAAATGCTGCAATAGTTGATCACTCGGTAATTGATACGAAGCTTCAGTAAAGGTATATTACTTTTTGTATAACTCGGAAACCTCGGTTTGCTTTTTAAAAACCCGTGTTTATAGGTAGCTGTGTAACGACAAAAAAAGAAAATGATTATCTGTTTATTTTCAGTGTAATACATTCCTGTAGTTTCAAATAACTGTTAGATGCATGCTTTCGTCGAATTTCTTCCTATGCGTTATTCGTTCGTAGAATGGAAGATACGGTTTCGCTTAAGTGGAAAGGGAACAGTTGATTTTGGAGGGTATATGAGGTAATGAAAATAAATCTATTGTTTCCATGAGTCACGAAGTTTCCGGAACAAACGTGAATCATTATGGAACAATTGTATCCTGCACGTTGGCTGTGGAGCAAATTATGCGATAACAAAACAACGTGGAACTTTCTCGTTGCTTCCTTTTGTGGGCGTTGACAATTACAAATCACCCCTAACTGAAGACTCCTTGGTCAGACTTCCCGTCATGCCATCCAACGCGCATCTGACCTCGTTCACCTCCCGGGTCTTCCCAGGGAGATAACAGAAGAGCCGCTAGCTGTCCCGTCGTAATAACGCTGGGTAGATTATTGCGCACACAAATTGGTGGTAATTGGTCTATCATTTAGAGGCAGGTAGACAGGCTGCGGAATCAAGTTTAAGGTTGGTACCAACTGTCCTGGGGAAGCGCTCGAACAGTTTTCATCACTGCTCTCTTCTTGGAGGACTCTTTTGAATTAAGAAGGACATAAACCACGTGCGTGGTGGACTCAGGATCCTTAGTATCAGGTACCAGAACCCTGCCGTGTGTGTTGGCAGCTGGTAGCATCAAGATCAAGGGTAGCGGTACGGGTCGAGGGATCACTGACGTAAAAAGATGACTCATAATAATCCAATGATTTTTCTCACGTTTTCCTGATTTGGCACAGATTCATATTATACATCAGAGCGACTTTGGTCTAAAATATATATAAACCAAACTTTTTGGTGACCAAATTTAAGAAGGGTCCAGGGTCTTAGCTTTTCCTTGAAAAATAATTGAGTTTATTACAAAAGTCATCCTACCAAGTATAATGAGTGTCACGTGTTGTTCGACTCCGTCTGCCAAAAAAAAAAAAAAACCATTTAAACAAGCACTATGTTGAGGGGGCAGAATAACGGAATTAATCTTACTAAAGATAATACTGAAAGTATAATTACAAACAATGTAGGCTATGCACTTAATGTATTAATTATCACTTCTCCATTTTTTTATATATTTCCCAAACTAGTGACCATTAGAGATAAGAAGGAGAGCTGAAGTGGTCACAGATCCAACATAAACACATGTTTTGATAATCAACCACTGTTACTCTCGTATGAGGAAACTGGGTAAAATCAGTTCGGAAGTGACCATGGAGAACGCCCAAAAGAGTACCGTGCATACTATGAAATCTTTGGCTTTGATATACCCTCGACTACAGCTAAATTATACACTCTTCTGCCCAGTTGCCAGAAGAAGCTTCAAATTCCAAGAAACTTGTGATCAAAATAAAATAAATATTTCAGTTCTTCTTGAAATAAATGAACGGTAGATGGTGAAAATGTCGATTTCATACACTATCCTTATTAGACCTAACTTTTTTAAGCTTACGTCGTATCTGTCATGAACTTATCCTGTGATATAACTCAACGACTTCTGGCAGCTAAACTGCCAGATTTTATATAAGACTAGGTGAAAATATTAAGCTAGGACTTATGACATCTTACAAGGTAAAATGAGCAATGGTAATTTTAAATTATCAAACCTTCCGTTGTAGTCTTATCTGTGTTTTACAGCCTAAATCCATTAGAAAAAACAGATCTGACAATGTTAAGATAACAGGTCACACTGACAAATGACGTCCAAGATGACAGTTGTAGATTGAAAATAATATGGAATGTGAAACTTAAAAACAGTCCAGATAAGACCAATGGGAATTCCTAGAAGAGAAATCTAATTGACTTTACCATGTCAATTGTTCCATAGTTTTTGTGTAAGTTATATAGTAGGTTTGATGCTCCTAATTGGAGAAGTACCTCATACTTCTGCCTTCATCAGGAGGCTAAGGTTCATATATAACACATATACTCACATATCGGTGCCTGCTCAGGAGGTGAATTGCGAGTGCTTCATATGAGTATTTGAACCAAGGCCAAACCATCTTGGCTTCATGGCTAAGTGGTTATAGTGCGTCCGCACTAGCAAGCGGGAGGTCCCGACTCCGAATCCCGGTGGAATCTGCTTTGCTTTTCACCTCAGCCAGATTTTTCAGCTTTACCGGTTTTCACTTTATATATATATATATATATATATATATATATATATATATAACGCTAGATCGACCGGTTAGGCGAAAGGTCAATTCCGCCAGTAC
>WURT03653211.1:0-18851 GCA_009936505.3 Holothuria glaberrima
ACTTGCAATTACACCCTGTATGGCAACATTGTCTACAACAAGTTTTGTTTTCAGGCTTCAAAATTTGTCTTGCTCCTGTGAAGGCCACATAAACTTGATGGTAGACTTTTCAATTTCACTGCCCGAATGATCACTTGTGCATTAGATTAGAAGTTACAGGTATAACACTTTTCTGCACAGTAGTTTACTGGATGCAAGGTCCACCAACAGAGCATGTTGACCAATCTACTATAATGTAGAGTAATGACAGAATTTTGATAATTAAGTTCAAGTGGTTGAACTTTCATCACATACGTACTGGACAATGTAATGTGCATAAAAAATGAGAGTGTGGGGTGTGTTATTTCCTCACAATCAGTATCAAATTTGAGGATGGTGTATGTACAATAATGCATCACTTTTATTTCAAGCATACAGTATTCAGACTTTGAAGCAAGGGCAGCAAACTTTCCAAAAGGACCCTCTTCACCCACAGAGCCTAGCTAGAATTAACATACAATAACTGAATATTCCCTTCCCCACCCACCCCATGCTTCCCTCTATCCAGATGCCATCGTCAGCACCTTTCCTTTATCATGTACAGTACAAAAAACCTCAAATCAAGTGACCAGTACTACAGTTGTACTACATCCCTGCTTGGTACAGTAGTGTGCTGCTTTTTGCACTTTTAATGGCAGAACTTCATAGACAAATGACCTACAATTAGGTTTAAACTACAGTACAATATTTCTATTACTGATATAAAATGTAACTCCTTATGGAAATAAGAGTATATTTATTGTAAGACACAAAGATACATTTAAAGCAGAAAGAAACTGAGGTTACACTGTACATCAAAAGTATTTCATGATGCTTTCATATGCCAGAATGTTTACAACATACTGTTAGATTCTGTTACCTCAAAAAATTTTGGGAAAAACTGGTCTAATTTTGTTTTTATTTTTAGAGCTCATGAGTTATGTTGTTCAATCAGAAAATTTGAAATTAGAAAAAACCCCATCAAAAATGAACAAAATGCTCAACTTTTTCATGTTTTTGCGGTAACGGAATTACATGAATAATTTATCAATCTTTAACCATTTCTACCTCAATGACGTAAAAATTAATCCAGGCAAATATGCTCTTAGATTGATTACTGGGATGTTTGTTACTGATGCATGTATGAATTGATAATAATTATTTAGTCCAGGTTCTCATGTTTCACCTAGAAAGGTAAATATGAGAAATCTTAACATTTCACAAAAATGCATTTTTTCCATAAAAAATGCTATTTTACCCCTTTTAACATATAGTTAGCAAGTTTTCACCACCACAGCTGGATTCTCCAGAAAATTTTGATTCGGAATCACATCAACTTTAACTTCTGAGTTAGTTTTTAAAATTTTCCCTATTTTAGTCCCCCATGCGGAATTGCCCAAATAACATTTTTGTTACTATTATTTAACGTATCTTGTATAGTTGTACATCTACAGTATACTCCGTCTTTCTCTTCTTGGGCAAAAGATCATCCCACATGGATTTTCCTTCATAATGGCAACTTGACACCTTGTTTCCACTGCAATCTTTTCTAATCGTCATTTATTCCTCCGATGTTTTTGTCTAATGGGTTTTTCTTGAGTTCTGTTTGCAGCTGCATCATACTCTCCCTGAAAGCAGTCTGCCAAAAGTCTCAGTTTAACACCACATCTCAAAGCCTGTGCATATGAGTCACTGTACAACCAATCGTACTGATCTGCCAGCAATCTCAAAGCAACACCGGTTGCGTTGATACAGCTTGTTCTTTGCAATGAATGAGTTCTTGATACTTCTCTTGGGACCAACATGCTTGACTGACCATTCAATTGTTGCTCTGCAACTTGTCCATTAACAGGTACACGTTCACCTGATCTTTGGTGTCCTTCAGAGTGAATTCCAGGCATTTTCCTTCGTTAAGGTCTGAAAAGTAAAAACAATGCAAGTTAATTACCACAATGACAAACATGTTTTCCTGCTTGATATAAGGCTTCTCCAGTTCAACATCTGGTGAACTCAAAATGATCTTGAATGGCCTTTGCCATCCACCAAAATTGACAAGGAACATTTTGGTAAAAAGGGGGGCCATTTTGACTGGATACTGGCTATGAACATGTCTTTACAGATAACTCGTAATGGGTTAGCCTAGGGGACCTACTGTAGCCTAGGCCTTCCAGGACTTGTTCTCACATACAATTTGTTCCCTTAACCAGGGTATGAATTATCCACTTTTTGACCGAATGTTTCAGTGAGACAAATACACATCAGCACACGATGCCCACTAAGTTCGAGATTACAATACAGACTGGTGGTTAACATTTCCAACCCAAAATTACAAATTGTGATTATCGCAGCTTAATTTTTTAAGTTCCATATTAATGCCTAATTTTTTCACTGAATAATAAAGGAGTAACCATAAAATTCATTCCAATACTGGCAAAATCAAAACATGGCCTGCTACTGCATCTACCGTACATGGCAGATCTTGGCCATACAGTAGGGCCTATACAAGATCAAAGCATTTCATTGACAGATCAAACTACCACATTATCATTATTTTGCATTATTATAATACATCTTCATCTACAATATTTTCACAGCAAAACACCTCAAGTTTTTATTAATATGAGACTATGAAATACAGGACAGACTGAACCTCAGTTTAAAATGGTTAAAATTTTCCCACTATGACAGAGGTGCAGGTTCAAACTGTTTTTATGGGCGCTACGCAGCAGGAGCAGATAGTCATGGCACCACTTGAGGTTTGCCTTAATTGGGATTAGGCCACTTACTGGCTAACTAGCCAAAACATCCTTTTACCAGAATGTCCCTGCTATTGGTCAACATCCCTGTACCAAAACGTCCCGGGATTGAATTGTTTATAGTTTTACGTATGATAGTTTTGTAGATAGATGGTATTCCTTGTAATGTTTTTATTGTCATCTACTCTTCTGTTACTTCAAGGAAAATGAAGTAAAAATCACAGCTCATAGTATTAGGGCTGTGACCGTTCAGCGAATAATCGCTGAACGATCGCATGTGTAATAAACGTTTAGTACAGAGCTACCAGCGATTTATCACAAAACCCGTTTTTCTATATGAAATTAAAAAATATATACATGTTAAGTCTTTATATTGGTAATAGGTACTGTACTTGCGATTAATCGCTAAACGATTGCAAAATTTTGCTAAACGTTCACAGCCCTACATAGTATACCAATACTTTAAATGCATGCCTGAGGTGCACACAGGTAGCGCAGTAAGAAAGTTCTGCTGTGCTTAGAACTTTTCTTCATGTTGCAATATAACTATCCCGAAACAAAATTTCATAAACCAGTCTGAATCATGAAATACTGTAGCCATGCACGCTAAGCACGCAAAAATTTTGGTAGACTTATAGAAAAAACTTATAATCATTAAGAACAAAAAGAAAAAAGAAAAACTGTAGGGATTTTAGACCATATTGGGGACAACATACATTGTATTGAAAGTACCTGGATTACCCCATAAAATAGCCAAACTTAGATTTGAGTAGCTCACCATCTGACCATACCTCTTGACACACAAGAGAACAACACAGGTTTTGCGATATATGGGATGAAATTTACAACCTCTACATTCTTTGCCTTTATGTTATACTTGGTAAGGTGTACAGGACTTGTGCCATCTAGCAATGTGGAATGTAACTATTGAAGAAACTGGAGTGACTGTACAGCGTGCATAGCACACCAAAAATTTGGGGTTCCTACTAGAGAAATTGTCCTCTTTAGACTTAGTGCAAAAAACCAGTAAACCATCGGGGAGAATAGTCGCTGTCGGGGACAGCATTCTTATTCTCACTGTGATCTCAAGGTATACATAATATATTAAAGAAATAAGAAACCACTGGTACAAGGCTAACTGGGTCAATCATCCTTTCCTAGCAGAACACATTGGAGGGAAAAAAAGGAGTCAGAAAATTTTTGATATTTTCGATCCAGGCATTGTTATCTTGTTTTTTATTAATTGTGATAGTTTGGGCCAAGGAAGAACATATCAGGATTTCCAGTACGATTCTGATTTGAAGAAAATATCATGAATTCTTGGGATTTTGGCCTATGGCCATAACACTAATTGCCCCCATGGTTCCAATTTCAGTTGTGCCCTATATTATGGTATTGACTAAGGCTCCCTGACGAAACTGTAAAAATTCCCTGACGAGAGGCAGCCTTTTTCGATGGGGGGGGGCCGTCCTACCCCCTCTGGCTCCACCCCTGATGACTAGTATTTCACCTGTATTCACCTGTGTGCCACCTGACTAAGCTGGTGGGTGACGGGGAAGGGTGTCAAAGACTCATGAAACCCCCAATTAGTCGGCTCAAACAGTCTTTGGAGAGGAAGGACTTGGAAGGTATTGATAGAACTGCAGACAACAGCTTCAGATCGGGGCAACTGATACCAGGCACTGATGACCCTTTGTGTAAAAAAAGTACTTCCCTGTATTCAGTCTACAGTGCCCCTTGTATAACATGTGGCTGTGCCCTCTGGTGAATCCATACCTCATTTCAAAAAGACTACTAGATTCTATATTCTCAAAATCTCTAATAATTCTATAAGTTTCACAAAAACCAGCCCTAAACCTTCTCAAGACATAAGTCCAAGATCATCAAGTCTTTGCTCGTATGACAGATGCTGTATATCTGGTATCACCGGTGTAGGAAGCTATTCAAGACTGGGGGGCTGAACCTTGTTTTGGATCGCCGTCCTGGGGTAAGAGTCTGAGAGGAGGGGGTGTCCCCCTCCCCTTTGGGAAATTTTTTTATATTCTAGGGTCCTTACTGTAGATGCATCATTCTGGTGCATCATTTTAGAGAAATTCTAAGGCAAATTACTGAATTTTTTTACTTTTCTTAGCCCCCTTGAAAATTTTTTGATATTTAGTGACCCTTAGATGAAATTTGGTGCATTATTTTAGACAAATTTTAAGGTATATTATTGCACATTTTTGAAATTTCTTAGTCCTTTGGAAAATTTTTGATATTTGAGGGTCCTCAGATGCAATCTGGTGCATTATTTTGAACAAATTCTATGGTGAATTACTGCAAATTTTTGACATTTCTTACAGAAGAGACGAATAACGGGTTTTTGTGCTTGGAAAGTGCGGGGCTAAAGCATACTTCAGCCCCCCACAAATTTTGCCGGGGTGGGGCTGTCGCCCCCAGCCCCCCGCTTCCTACGCCCTTGTCTGGTATCATAATGTAAACCTCCTCTGAACCTTTTCAATCAAATTAACATCCTGTCTTACATCCTGTCGATACAATGACAGTGCGAAGCAAACTGTGTCCACCCTTTCTGTACAATACAGAGATGAGTTAGATGAGGTTTTATGGCCTATTTTCTAACGAATTAGTTTAAGTCGAGCCGGCCACAGCCTTTTTCCCAGTTGTGGCTCACTGGCTTGTTTTCCCTACTCTAAATGCTGAGCACCAAGCACAATGTACAATACAAGGCATACAGTGCACAGTACTCTTTGCAAAACGAGGCATCCCAAAGTAGGCAAATTCTTGCCGTACTGCTTGACTTCTGACCCAAAACAAGATCACGTGTGAAGCTGCCTAAAGGGAAGAATTGCACATTGCTTTTACATTACGAGCAGGTTTATCAAGCTAAAATTCACCACTTTTCAGGATTCTTTTGGGCAGAAACTTGTATTTTAGGCAAATGTGATGCTACAGATTATCTGTGTAAAGTTAGGTGGGAAAAGATAACTTTATGAGGACACGAGGAAGACAGGACCTGCGCGTCCCGACAAATGTGTTGAAATTTTGTGTATGCCGGGCAATAGTCCTTGAACAGGACCGTGTACAATGGTAACGGTAGAACCTACTCCGTACCACGCTCCTTGTCCTGCCTACACAAAATTTCTACTCATTAGTTGGTCTGCCAATAAACCGTCATTCCTGACAGCTTAAAAAATCCACCTACTGTACTATTACCATACTTTCCATGAAAGATCTTTGTCATTGCATCTATGCTTCTTGACCAGTGTTTCTTGAAATGGAAAAGAACAAGAAGGTGAAATTTGGAGGTCAAAACTGACCGTAACACTAAGTAAGTTACACAATTGTGGAGCGCCCATGGAGTCACATGACCGGCTTTACTGTTAAAAGTTTTGAAAGTGGTCGCGTGCAAAAGGGATACAGTATGTAATATAGATGCAAATTTTATCGACTTTAATTTTGGATTTTAGAAAGGTTGTGCCTCAGTGAAGCAGACAGTGAGTTTAAAATCTAAAATGAAGGACATTTCAGAACATTTTAGGAAATCCTCTAATTAACATCAGGAAATTGTATTTCAAAATGTGGAATTATTAGGATGGGCCATTCTGACAAAATGGCTGCTATTCACCGACGAAAGACAAAATGATTTTTGTGAGTTTTTGACTCAGAATACACCTGTGCCCTGTATGAATACTTACTTTTCTAAGGGATAATGAAAATAAACTGATTTGCATTGTTTTTTGTGTGGAAAAATAACAATCAGGCAGAGAATGGTCAGTTTCTGTTGAATTTTCCTCTGAGACCTTAACTAGTTGGTTTTTAGTATAGGCTATGCAGGACAAGGACTCTAGTGCAGAGTAAAACAGTGTAGGAAGCATAGAGTCCTGTTCAAGGACTAGCCGGGCAAGGGCCCAGAAATGTGAGTGTTAAGTATAGAAACGTAATGCTGGGTCCTGTTTAAGGGATAGTAGGCTACAGCGACCAGTCAGAAAAGGCACCACCAAGTTGCACCCTTTGCTTTCTTCCAGACAACCAAGCCTTAATCCAGTTACTAACAAGGCCAGTAGTAGCAGTGTAGCGTGAAAATGCATCAGGCTTTAGACTTGGTTGTATTTTCTTAGTACAGTAGTGGTGGTAGTACTTAGGCTATACTACCTAGCCTACTTGTAGCTTAGTTCTTTGAATGTTGGACACGACAATGTAGGCCTAAGGTAGCCTATGTTATGTACACAAACTCAATGAGACAGCTGTACAGTAGCTTAGGCCTATCTGAGGTCGTAAGAACTCAGGGGTAAAGGAAGATGTATTAATTTTAAGATTAATAAAAGCAATTACCTTTTCCTTTTAAGAAGTCTAATTGAACTGTAGTGCAGACACTCATATGTTCGAGAAAGAAACAAAGTACAGATATACAGTATGTAGAAAGGCACTGGACATTCATGCAATTTCTAGAGAAGACAGAGCCAGCCACGGCTGCACTATCAACTTCCTGGAAGGACTGATATGACGTAACAGTGATGACGTAGTTTTCAGTAGGAGGTTAAAATTTAGAAAACTATTTTACAAAGATTTTATCACCTATTTCAACACTGTTTCTTTAATAATACATTTGATATAATTAAAAAATTCCTTGGAGGTAATTTAAATTCTACGAGGGATTTTATTGAGTAGATTTTTTCATAAAATTTCCTTTCTAGACCTGTCAGAAAAAAGATTCGTCAAGGAGTTTATGTAACCGCTCGAAATAGATCACATTCCGAGAAAATTTGCGTCAGCGCAGCACATAGCTAGCTTGGAAGTTGAAACCATGGAAATACTACGGAGTTGTATAATCCAATATACCGCGCCATATATAGTACTTCCAAATTATATTTTATTCAAAAACTCAGTCAATTCTTCTGTATTATTCATATTTTAATGTATCTAATCGCTTGAAGAACGTTTGCTTCTTTTAAGAATGGCTATGTGTGTGTAAAATTCACCTAGACTTTTGCCGATTTATAGTAGTACTCTCATAATTTTTATTTAAAGGCTTCCGTAGAATTAGACAATATTGGCTGGGTACGTACGTGCGCACCGTAGGTCTATTTAGCATGAACATAACAGCGTCCTTTCCGCCTTAGTGTTCGGGACAGCCTTGTCTTTTAAATACCACTCAGAAGTAAACTTAGTATTTTTCCACTGTACTTTCGCAAATCCGGAATCGAATTAAATAGTACAATGGAGGGAAGTGTAGAAAACATTTCATTAGGTAAAGAGATTGGTAAAGACGTGAGGAAAAATTATAATACTGATCCAAAGCCTTCACCTATTTTGTCTCGCCGAAACAACTACGTCGACAATATGAACGGTAATATAGTCAGCACAACAAGCCGTTTGGACAACGAGGAAATGAGCTTGCATAGTCTGCCTGATATTTCCATTGATTATAATATGCACGACGGTTACAGCGAGATACACCAGGTAGCGTGTTCTCTTGGAAATGACTTCGTTAACTATAAATGTGGACGCACGACATCAAGACCACCCTCAATCTATGCCGAGACACTTCGAAGAGTTGGTGATGAAATTGAGGAAAAATATAATATGTCCCTAAACGGTATCGTGAATCAGTTGAAGTACGATCCTAACACTGACGGAAAGAAAGCTTTCTACGCGAGCTTGGATGCCATGTTTGAAGAAGGGCCGTGCAGTTGGGGAAGGGTAGTTATGGTGTATGTATTTGCAGCCAGACTGGCGAAGTATTGTCAGAGGGAAAACATGGGCAAGGCTTGCATAGACGACCTTATCGAATATTCCGGAGACTACGTATCAGGAAAATTAACTAAGTGGATTCGTTCCCAGGGAGGATGGGTAAGTCTTGTTATTTCTTTTGTTTGCATTTGTTTTGTGTGGGACTTCGTTTTGTGTGTCTTGGGCTTCAGTAGTAGTAAGTGGTCAGAATTCAAATTGTGCTTTAAAGAGGTTTAATACGAGAATAGACGAGATTGGAATTTTTTAAAACTCAAACGTCTTGCTTATGCAGTTTCTGCAGTGGTACTACTTCCTTCCCAGCATTTATTAAATGGGACTTGGAAGTAGCCCCACATGCTTATTGGCAGTGACTGTTTAGTAGCCCTGTACTGTACTGAGACAAGGCTAGCCCTTGAACAGTTTTGTGTGGTTATGTTTACACTCCTCAGGGGTCAGGAATGAGGAATGTAACCATAATAAATATGTACAGCTCGGGTCAGGGGCTAAGCCTAGGCCTACTTAGTGCATGTTGTTGGAATTGCCCTATTCGATAGGTGACTTACAATTTG
This sequence comes from Holothuria glaberrima, assembly GCA_009936505.3. Classification (NCBI taxonomy): domain Eukaryota; kingdom Metazoa; phylum Echinodermata; class Holothuroidea; order Aspidochirotida; family Holothuriidae; genus Holothuria; species Holothuria glaberrima. The sequence continues at coordinate 9,074 of WURT03653211.1, forward strand.
TTATTTTTCTCTGCAGGGAGATTTCTGTGAGAAGTTCAAAGCCAAAGACTGGAAGGATAAAGCTGTATTCAACTCCTTACTTCTTACTGGTTTATTTCTTGGAGGAATGGCCACATTGCGTCTTTTCACGAAATGAAGAGTAAGAGGAGAGCAGATGTTCAAACCTAGAACTTCCATCTTCTGCAGGCTTGCACTTATCATTTTGTATTTCTTGCCATGGAATAAGGAGATGTTGAACTCCTATGAGGAAAGAAGCGGAGCTAGCCAGCAAGCCAGGTGCCAGTCTGAAAGGGAGATAGTGCTTAGCAGATTTTGCATGCTGTGAGGCAGCCTTTTTTATATCATCCTATAAGAAAGTCCAATTCATCTGAGGCCATTATACCATTACCAAATACTATCCATGCATGGTACATTATATAGCACAAATGCAGTGATTGTATCATAAATAATTTTCTGATAACAAAATAACAATACTTATTCATTCATGTATATGATTTGAATAAAAAGCTTTCAAGACAGTGAATAGCAAAGATTTGACACATTTCTTTTGATAATCTTTGAAGGCCAGCAAGCATGCCTCTTGTTAGAGGATGCTTTAACCTACATATGTTGCCAAATTGCAGGCATACTGTATCCATAGTAGAAACAAACAGAAAAATGTTGTGGATCACAAAGTAGATTTATTTGAAAGTGCAATAACTTAAGAGCTTTGCTATCACTATTAGCCATGTTTATATCTCTTTTTTTGCAGTAGAAGTATTTTGCATAACATGATGTTAATTGTGTGTGTCAGTTTGTTACCTGTGTGTTCAAAGCTGGCTAATGTCTGTCAAAATATAACAATGTAATCTTTGAAATCATACAAGCATCATTTTAACAAACATGATCAAAAACATGGTCTTAGTAGTGCAAAATCCAGAATCTTGTGTTTGAATGTGAGGCAGATTATTTTCATCAAACTTAAAGCTTGTAAAGTAGGTCACATGATACAGCAGGCACTAAAAGAAGAACGAACAGTGCTCTACAATCCCCTCTGCTGTACAAGATGATATGGTGCCCACTTTTATGGTGTGGCATGCTTGTGTGGAATTGAGCCTTTATGGTGTATGATTTCACTATGAATAGCCTGTATGGGTGGAATAGGGAGTGTCATTTGAGGCAACTTTATTGAAAGACAGATTTTGTTATACTCTAGCTTGAGGAAGGTTGTAATGTTGGTGGAGTGTAAGTTATGACAATGAATCTATACAATTGCCAAAGGATGAATGTTCGGGACATATAGATCAAATCCCCACACTGATTTTGGTGGATTGTGCTCTATGCTTAGATTTAGACTTTGACCAACCAGAAATCATATTTTGTTACCAAAGTTCCGTTGAAGGTAGACATATATACTATAAGAGAGGCATCAAAAAGGGTAATAAGCTGTCACCGAGAGAGATGCAGGCTGCAGCATTATGTGCAAGTTAGGTAAAGAATGTTAGAAAATGACCTGTGAAGATTTGTGAAGCCACATGAACTCCCTAGTGAAATAAAACCAGTTATGTTTTAAAGCCACTGTATGCTAAATCTCTAGACATTCAAGGTACTGTGTAGTTCAACTGCATGTTGTCTGTAACTTTTAAGTGCAATTTCAAAGTTGAAACATTACATTTGTCATATAGAAAATATCTGTACTTAATAGAGATATATTGTTTACTCAATTAAGCGGTAAAGATTTATGTACTTTGCAAGTGCCAACTGGCCTCAGTAGAGCTCTCTTGCTGAGGTCAACATATGCTTTTTCAATGCATGTTAATGTAGTTCATTGTAAACTGTTTGTATTATTAGTATTGTGAGAATATTCTCATATGATCAAAATTAAAATCAGGCAAGATGGCAGCCCTTAAGTCGTAAGAAGTACCAGAAGGTTCCCACTGGAAGAAATTAATTAGTCATTTGTAGCTCAAGTTTTGTTGACCCAAAACTTGAGTTAAAAATTCCAAGTGATGCAACACCTGTAACTCATGTAAATGGTTATATGCATAATATTTTGGGGAGATAAAAGCCTAATTGCTTGAGATAAATGGTGAGACTAAATATTTGAATAATTATTTTAGCTATGTGCAAGTCATATAAGAGATAATATTTTACTGAAAGGGGTGTGTTGGTGTAGTGTGGTAACATCCATTACAATTTATTTAGTTTGTGGCACTTAAAAATGCACAACATGAAGAAGAGTACATAACTGTATAACAGTATGTATGGGGAAACACAAGGTAGAGCAAAACATTGCATTCAGTGGGATTTTCAGGGTCTCTTACTGTATAAATAATTGGTGAGACAAAAGCTAAAGAAACAATAAGATAAATTAAGAATATTGTAACAGCTAAAGTAGTCTCAGTAAATCTGAAATATGAAAATGGTACAAATGTTGATAGGGGTTTATTTTCACAAAAGTGACGTTATTTATCTTGTCAAAATTGCAGAACTGCTGTTGAAATTCATAGTATTAAAATTAAGACAAAATCATAAAAGTGTTTAGACAAGCCCTTTTAGTGACAGATGTTATTTTTGACAAAGTTAAATTAAGATGTCTAATACTCTAATAAAAAGGTTACTAGATAAGGTTATACCCCTAGGGTGCATGGGAATAAGGTGATATAAATGGGTCAATCGTTCAATCGACATGATTTAGCTCAGTACAAAAATATATGTTGACTAAGGTCCTAAATGTAAAATTAACTGCAGGGAAAACCCATGGTAGAGTGTTAAAGTTACTTGGTCAGTAGTTGTGAGTCACATGACTTGCTCAGTATGTGTATGAGTAATGAAAACAATGTCACTTGTTGGAAAGGATGTTCATTTCCTTGCTTGGTACAATATGTAGATTGAAACAAGATTCATAGGTGTCGAGGGATTTTCCCTATCCACTCTCACATCCGTATCGTTGTTATTATAAGGTTTCATTGTGCGGCATGTGATAATATCACAAGGTCTTACACGTAGGCATTAAGCCATTTGAACAAAACAGCGAAATCAGTTTTGAAATTTCCTCATCAGAGCTTTCGATCTTAATTGTGTGTGTAAGAAAATGTTCTGATTCTGATGTAAAGGAAGTTGTGTGATGCAAAGTATTTCTTGAAATAACGAGCAGCAGTTAGTGCTTAGTGTAGTTGAATAAGCTGTTGCAGACAACTTATGAAGTTATGTAACTTTTGGTTTTTATGGTTTGATACGTTATTGGCATAGGTTTTAAGTATGTTTATTGAAAGGTGAACACCATGTGAAGTGTTGAAGAAGACCCAATGTAAAATTGATCTCAAAACAAGTTGCAAGGGGTAAACTGTTGACTTTTTAAAATACCATTTCAGGCCTTGAGTTTTAAATTTTCCAGTTGAGCTACAAATCACACTCCTCGGGAAATTAAGGAGTGTGTTAGGTGTGCTGTTTATGAAACTTTAATAGATTTATCTATTTCACATTCTTTATCTAGGTGTGCATAAAAATCGCACACCTCACAGTGATTTGAGGTGAGTGGTGGTGTGCAATCTCACTCGCATGCCTCAAAATTCGAGGTCTGCCTTTTGTGTAACAAGATTCCCTGTCAGTAAGCCAGTCGTACATAATGTAATTAATTGGTGCTTCTATCAACTTTGCAACTGCAGTTTGTATTCATTCAGCACTTCTTACATATGTACCCAGCTTGTCCATCCTGCAAGCCAAGCAACAGCATACTGGCAAATTCCATAAGACCCACGCCGTATTAATTTTCAAATAAATTCTTAAAAATTCATGTGGGGAAGGATTTTATAGTGCACATAGCAGCTTCACTTACAGTATTGTGCCAGTTAAATTGATCATCTGTGTATTGGGAATGAATTTTAATAATAAGATACCTTTGACAATGTCACATGGAGTAAGAGTACTAGTAAAATGTCTCCATAAAATTATGCACACTCCTTGTTGCGTACTCAAGTGCCATAATGTAGGATAGCTTGTGCCACATGCAGCACATACCATGCAACAGCTACCATCATATATGCCTTCTCCATCATCTGAGTGACCAGTTGTTATCAGGAGGTAGGCTATATGGACCAAAAATCATGGTGAAAGTGTGATTTTTGTGAGCCATTTAGTTCCTATTCATTACCATTTGAAGGTGCTTAAATGCATTACGTTAATGTTCATATTCTTATAATTAATTAACCGGAGTTTGCATATCTTCTTTCACAAGTACCCAACTGTTGCATCACTACTGGAGTAAATGGACCCCACCATTCCCCTAAGGAAGGTCCCTGGACCACAAGTTCCCACTACACTGATTGTTTATTTTGGTTTTGGGGTAGTGCACCTTTATTGAAAATCATTCAATTAGGCTTCTCTTTTTCAAATAGTTGGACAACTTTGTGTTAAGGTAACTGCAGAAAGGACCTTTCTTTTTTTGCAGAATGAAGCTGCACATAACATCTAGGTTGAATGTTGAGAAATTTTTCTGGTGTATTCATATAGTGATAGCTACATTTGAAAGCAAATATGTTAAACTAACTTCTGCTCTTCTTTCAGTTGAACAGATAAAACCGTGAAATTTATGTATTATTACTGCTAAAGGAGGTAAAACACTAAAAAACAGTAAATGTCAAGAGAAAATATAACTATATTTATAACTTGATTAGTTGCAATTAATTCTCTTTTTGTCTGTAGATTTGTGTCACATTCGTTATTATCTCAATACATAACATGTATTGAGATTTTGTGTCACTAGCTGCAGATAATATCCTTTTCAGCATCGTCACATAAGTGATTGTTTACGTTTTTATTTTGAAATCTATTACTTTTGGCCCATAGTGTAAGAATGCAGTATTCAGGATTTGAACTTCATAATTTTTTTCGGGATATTTTGGCTGATAAGTAAGCAGCAGTTATTCAAAATGAAAATTGATGTACAGCATCCAGTTGCTGGTTCCCATAATGCTTTGCATTCATTTTATATTTAAACATGATATCTTGAGGTAGGAAGCTTGGATGAATGTCATACTGAGTATGCAGATGTGTTATGGTCAGAGGAAGAACCCTATCAATTTTGGTGTGGGTCAAAGGTCATCTGGGGTCATTGGGTGTCAAACCCAGAAAACCTTGTTAACACCTTATCTCAAGGTAAGAAACTTGGATGAATGTCATACTTAGTGTGTAGATGCATTATAATAAGAGGGAGAACCCTGTTGTTTTTGGTGGAGGTCAAAAGTCATCTAGGGTCACCAGTGGTCAAACCCTGAAAATCTTGTTAACACGATATCTTGAGGTACGAAGCTTGGATGAATGTCATACTTGGTATGTAGATGGATTATGGTAAGAGGAAGAATGTTTTAGTTTTTGGTGGAGGTCAAAGGTCATCTGGGGTCACAGGGGTCAAACTCAGAAAACTTTGTGAACATGATATCTCAAGGTAGAAAGCTTGGATGAATGTCATATTTAGTATGTAAATGCGTTATGGTGAGGCAAAAAGTCCTGTTGTTGTTGGTGGAGGTCAAAGGTCATATGGGGTCGCCGGGGGTCAAACCCTGAAAGTTTTGTTTAAAACAGTGTCTTGAGGAAGGAAACTTGGATAGATTTCATACTTAGTATGCAGATGTGTTACGGTGAGACTGAGAACCCTTTTTTTTGGTGGTCAAAGGTCATCTGCAGTCACAGGGGGTCAAACTCTGAAAACCAAGATCTTTATTTGGGGTCACTACAGGTCAAAAAAGAAATTTTCCCAAGATCATCATCTGGGGTTACCAGAGGTCCAAAAGCAAGAATTCCCAAGATCAAATATGAACACAAACTATATTTTGAGAACACATTAAGATAGCATTTGACCAGTGACTGAAAGAAATGGGATAACATGGCTTTATTTGGAACCATTGAAACCGCGATGCATTTTTGACGGAAAGTCTATGGAGGGCAGGACAGTACATTAGACCGTGAGTGTCTGGCGGAAATAAAGAGTGCTGAGCGACCCCGCCTGGCGCCACCCACCGTAGCTAGAACCCTGATGAGAACCACTGTCATATCCTTAATTCTCAATTTCTCACCCTAACAATTGTTTGACTGTATTGAGATACAGTGCAGCATTGCTGCTCTAGTTATACTTCTGGCCTTTTAAGTTGCCTTACGGAAAGGTTTATTGAATTGGGGGTGGGGAGGGCACTCATAGGTTGCACCCTACCGAGTATTTTGATGACTTATGGAAACAGAAAACAGACATAACGGATATGAAAATGCACCGCCATCGGTGTCTTTAGCCAAGAAGAAACGTCTGGATATGTCTGCCAGAACGGTGCGTTGGATTAACAAGATCGCGCAATTTAATATGTTTTCAAATATCGAAAAACAGATTTTGGATGTACTGCAGAAACGCTGGGAAAGATAGGTAATGGAGGTACGAATAATAGAATGGCCATCAGTTTTCAAAACTCCACCTCTAGTGAAATGAATAGCTTGAAATTATATGAGGTCAAAATCGCACCACCAGAAGTTACATGCGATTTGCTATCATGTTGTCACCGGGTTCTGTATTCATAAACTTGAGGTGACCTTGCTGTGTCTTGTGACCAGGATCTGTAAACACTCAACTCTACACGTCCCCACAGATAAAAAAAAGTTCAGTGTTGAACAAGGTTACTGAAACCTTGTGTATATTAACTGTGCTGAAACCGAACCTGTGCATATACTACTGTACAGTCTCGCTCGATAAATGGTTGCTATACGTCATGTTTGTTCAGGTACACCACTGCTGTATTTCACCGTCGCTATATTTATACAGCATGAAGCAACACGGACAAAGTATACTATTCAACTGTTCAATAGCCGCCCACGCAAAGGCTTGCTCGTTTAGTTGGGAGATTAAAATTTCATTGGGGTTCTTCCATGCATACAGTGGAATATTGCGAAACTCCACTTGGTAGTTCTGTGGTACTTGCGAGATTCTGGTTTGGGCACTACACCATCGGTAGGCCATGCGGAAGTAGCGAAGTAGGCCTATAGTAAAGGGGGCTAGGAATGTAACCCGGTTCTGATGGTCAAGTGCGGTCTTGATATTTGGACTGAAGCCTCAAAATTCCGATTGATGAATTTTGTAGTAGGCCTACACCCGTCGACCATACCGTCTGATTGACCATGATATAGTCAGGTATTCCATCTCTAGCGCCTACCTTTATTTCTTCAAGTAGGGCCCGTTTATGCATACAGTGACAGAGCGTACATTTAGTCAGGGGGAAAATTGCCCCCTCCCCCCGACGGACTCGGTCGCCTTCCATCGCCCTTTTCAGGGTTTTACTTTACATTACTCATATACTCTGTCATTGACGAGATTACAAAACCCTCAAACAGCGGCCATTTTCTGCACTAAGGGTCATTTCCCGTAGTCTAGGATGTATGGGTTGCTTAGTTTGTATACACTACGCGCCAATGTATATAGAGCATCGCATATCCCATTGCTCCCCATCGTGGGAATAAGCGAACAAAATACAACAGGGCCTTTTTAACATACATACTGGTTGGGCCATGGACCCCCAGTCCCATACACAGCCCCCACTCAGCTCATTTGCCCCCCCCCCGTATGGTCCCTTTTTTCGGGAAATTTTGATTTCAAACGTGTAAACATTGCCCAAATTTATGCTGACAGGATAGGGGAAAGTACTAAACGTACTTCACTCAATGAAGAAAATAAGCATATGTGGCACCAGACTGCATGCAAGGGCACCTAATTTTTCAAAAATTTCCAAAGTTGATGCCGATTTTTTTTAGTTCCTAAAAATACGTCCAAAATTTCCAAAGGGGAGGGGGCCCCTTCCCCTTAGACCCCTCCCCCAAGCCAGCGATTACACAACACACTGCATGGCCCATGAGCTTGCCACTAATGGACAGGCATTTTTCTGAAAAATTTCTTCGTAAAGTACGCACCAATCAATGGTGGCCCTCCATGCAACATGCGGTAAGCATACTTGAAAAAAATTTAAATGATGCATTGATGATAGTATCTTTTTGTATTATATCTCAGCCCTTTCCCTTTCATATTTTCCAACGGGAAGATGAGGAACCCCTTTCCCCACATTGTCGATTTTCACTCACTGACGTTGCGCAACACCTACTTGCAGGAATGAAATAGCTGCATAACCCAAAAGTTCACTCTGAAGTGTATGTTGATCTTGTAATACGTTGATTGTTGGTGCAGTCAGTTTTTGCCTTTAATATTGCCCACAAAAGAAGGTCGTGTGTCGAAGAGTTTAAGAAACAGGGGTTTAAAGCTTCTCGGTGGTGTCTTGCCTCGGTCAATTTATACATGCCCAGTACACGGATAGCTTCAGTCCCTTTAATGGCATCAGGATTTGCTTGAAGGGGGGGGGGGGAGGCAGCAACTGAAGTCCCGACCTGAAAACGTCAAAATTTTCGGCGTGCGAGTGCGCCTGCATAGAAAAGTTTGGAACTTTTTGAAGAAAACTTCGGGTTTTTTTTCAAGATAATTTGGATTTATGCTCAGGAAGAGAAAAAAGGGACCAGAAAAGAAAGGAAAGGAAAAAAAAAAAAAAAACGTGAATAGGGAGGATGCATGCCTCACCCAATTTTTGGAATGCTTCCATTGACTTTCATTTTTTTTTTTTTTTTTTTTGCACGGTAACTTTTGCCCCCAGGGTCCATTATCCCCACTTTTCACACGTATCTCTGTGCCACTGCTATTATAGCAGCGAATTAAACCACCTCGACTGATGCGATTGGTTGCATTCGTGCACGGATTACATACTTTATCGAACCCTGGGTGGAAATTTCCCCAACGCTGAAGGGGGATTCCCGACCGGGATGGGTTAGTTAATTAGATGAGGTTTTACGGCCCAGTTTCTTACCAATTGGTTTAAGTTGAGCCGGCCATGGCCTTTTTTCCAGTTGTGGCTCACTGGCCGACTGGGATGGGGGCAATGGCCTACCTGTCACACCATCCCTGCTAAGTTCTCGAGTATGACTTATGCTTTAACTTTTTAAGAACCAACGAAAATAACTTTAGGAAAAAAGGCCAATTTCCGAGTCACATGGAATGGCGCAGGCTGTACCAAGAACGCAATCGCTCACGAGTGACAGGCGTGCATGCGTCTTCAAAGGTGACGAGGACGATGTCCAAACGCTCTGCGCAGAAGGCCGTTTAAAAACTTGAAATGCAACATAGCTCAGTAGTCGGTCCTTTCGTAGAGAAGGAACATTTTGTCACCACAAGGCTGCAACCTTGATTCCATACCACGCTAACCCAATGACGCAAGAGGCACCGACAGACCCCGGGCTCTCCTGCTGGGCGTGGGTCCAGCGACCCGATATTTCTGTTACACTAGTAGGTTCCCATACAGCGATGAGTCATATCGAAAGTTTCCTAAGAAATCGAAAGGGTTTACCACTTTTTCAAATTAAAAGGAAACATATCTAAATTCTGGATCATATTTCAAAAGGCAAAAGTAGTTGAATTCGACCACGAGTAGGAATAAAATTATCGTTTTATTTTTGATACCGGCTGACATATTCATTAAATTACTTTTAAATTGTGTGTTTAATTGACTGATCAGTGTGTATTTAACGCCAGTATTGTTTCGTATGACCGGTGAATCAGTGGGTTCACCGTTAAAATAATAAACCAGAAAGCCAAAAGGCTTAGTGATTCCTTGCCGTTCTTGAGGTATCATGTTTATAAAATTTGATCATTTGACCACTGGTGACCCGAAATGACCTTTGACCTTCACTCAAAACAATAGGGATCACTACTCAATATGGTCAATCT
>WURT03653222.1:0-12774 GCA_009936505.3 Holothuria glaberrima
AACTTCAGTATCTGGGATTTTGTCCTGCCATTTAATCTGGAGGATTCTGCGCAGGCAGTTCAGGTGGAAACGATTGAACTGTTTGGCATGTCTGCTGTAGATTGTCCATGTCTCACATGCATAGATACATATATACATACATACATACACACACACACAAATGGACAAAAAAGCAAATCAGGGAAAATTCCCCCATCATGAAAGGCAAGGGTTAGTTTTGTGTTGAAGTCCTACAGTATCTGTCATGAAAATTGGCAATTATTTTCCAGAAAAGCTTTGTTTCTAAGAGGTTTTGCCACCTTTAAACCTTTATGATGGCTTTTACACCTTTTAGCACCACACAGCAGGTTATGCCCCCACTCCCCTATATTCTACTGTACCTTTTTCAAAGTTGTCCTGAAAAGCTTTACTATGGATGGAATTTTTGCTATTTGATTGGAAACACAGAATGTGAGTTTTTTAGATAAATCCTGAAGTTCTGGGATTCCAAAATGGTCATTCACTTAGTAGCCATAATGTGAAAAACTGGAATAATTGGTCTTAATAACTCTAAGTCTCTGTTGGTTCTTCAGGCAAGATGTCTTAAAGTCAACTTGGAATTCATGTGAGAGTATCCAGACAACCTTTGTACCATAAGTCCAATTACCATACATCCATGTTTCATCTCCCTCCTCTTATAAAGGTCTGATGCATGAAGGAATGTAAATGTTCTCCTAGAACCTTTGCCTTGTATCTGTATTCTGTGAAGTGTTGAGCTCAGCTGGCCCACCCGGCCCCACCCTCCTAGGAACCTTTGGGAATCTTGATGTATGAATTAACCATCGATTTAAAGACTAAAATGTATGCAAGAAGGTGTCTTATCTTACAAAAGATGGCCTATCTCATCTTTGTAATTTTGAGGGAAACTGGTTAGTTCATATTTTAGTGTTTTTTGTAGGTCTTGGGGTAAAGTATTGTTAAATTGCTTGAGTTCAGGGAAAAGGGGGGGGCAGGAAAGTCAGCATAATATTTTATGGCATCCTTCATCCTGGAGAAGGTTGAATTACAATGCTATCAACTATGAATTTGCCTTAATTGAACTTAACCCCCTTAGTAAAGATACCCTATTTCCCCTAGGGCCCTTATCCCCTCTCCCATTTTCCTCCTCAACCTGCACCTTGTAAGGGGAGAGAGCAGTCACCCAAAGTTTATTTAGAAAATTGGCTAAATTTTACAAATTTCCTCTCATTTTACTCAAATACAGTATCAGTTTTTATGTTTCTGTATAAAAACTTGAATATTGAAGGTAAACCAGGGATCGAGTTATGCTGCATGGATTTAGCAAATAAGTAACAAAAACATTGTCACATGATTTGATAGGAGCCATCCCTGAATTAGGATGACTGGGTACATTAATTCAAGTTGGGGGACTGCAGGCTTTAAGTCATAGTAGGGGCCTCTACGTGTAACATCTGTTAAATACATTGTGCCTTAAAAGCTACATGCTGTAACAATGAACCTTGCAATGCATCACTTTATCATCATCTGGTAATCCTTACTTTGATGCTTGTTTGTTCCTCTACATACTGTCTTGATTCAAACTATCTCGAAGGGAAATAAATATGGCCAGTGCACACCAACAAATGTAGCATGCACTAACTAAAAGAGGAAAGTCAATTAGTAGCATATACATTTAGCCACAACCTGCCATTAAACTGCTCAGCAAGAGGCCGCATTGTTGAAGAACTAAACCATATGTTATGAAGAAAGATTCATGGAAAAGAAATGATATGGACAGAAAATTTAAGACTAGATGTAAACTTTGGTCCCTCAACACATTAATATAAATATTAATGAAGTGACACTGTTATAAACAAAAGTCTGCTGTATTTAATTTATTTTGGAAAATAGTAGTAAGGGCTGTGTATTCTAAGTCGTATCTTTTGCCATGTACAGTACCTGTTTACATATAGCTGCAAAGAAGTACTGTACTGTAGCATATCAAAAGTATGTGAAGTTGCAACCATAGTGGAACAAGGAAAGTACTTTACAAAGTATAATTTTTTCAATGTATTAGTTTACAGGCTGTATGCACCAGGGAATGACAGTCAGTTATTGCTCAGGGAAATTTTCCTCTTGAATTGAGTTTTAGGAAATTTAGCAGTTCATTTCAGAAGTTGAAAATGATTCATTAGTCTGGAACATATTGTCAGTGCTTACATATACCGTATGTGCATTGTGCAGGTTTTTTATTTCTCAAGGGAGAGAAAGCTGTTTGCTAGATGTGGCTGTACCAACTTTTGCCAAATTGCGGAGATAAATACTCCTTTGTCGAAGTGGAACCTTGTCAAGATAATATAACACAGAAAATGACTTGATGTAGGAAGTGCATCGCAACATGACAAATTTCTCTGGGGGAAAGTTTCGTTCCATATTCTCAAAATCATGGTCAACCTCGGTTTTTAGAAATTAATGACTCAAAAGGAGTAAACAAGTAGAAAATGAACCTTGCTGACGTAATGTTTGCAGAAATTTATCGGAGCTCGAGAGACTGATCAGTTGTAAAAGGTTTGCGTGATTATAGTGCCGGGGCTCTCATCAAGCTCCTACTTCTAGCCTACATCTAGCAGAAGGTAAATTTATTATCAGATATCAACAGCCATGAAGGCAATTTATGACAAAAAAAAGTACTAGTCTATTCACTTGACAGTCTGTAAAAGTCAAAACCCTCTTGAGAACATTGTAGATTTTGACACATATCATGCAACAGGCTGTGTCTTATGATAGTTTAGAGTAACCAGTTAGGTTACTTAATAGAGGTGGGATGGTTGTAAACTCTTCTGCTAAACATTTTTGTAAACCTAGAATTAAAACCTTAGTTTCTACAGCATGATGTTAAGTGCAGTTTACAGGCAGTTAACATTTCTAAAGAAATAATTCAAGTGAACCTGCTTGAGCAAGTCCTTCATCAGGAACAGATTTTGTCAGCTTGCCAGCTGGTAGAGAAAGGTTTGCCTTTTGTGTACAGACTTTGATATCTCATTATGAACAGACTGATCAGGGGGTCTCCAAGAATAAAACTCAAAGCTTATAAAGAGTAGCTATTCTAGTAGCAGGACAAAAATTTGGAATGAGGGAAATTCTTTCAAGAAATTTTCATACTGTACTTCAAGGGAAATTGGGGTTATTTTGTACTTCAAAACATTTGGAATATTGTGATAATTGGCTCTGTTTAGGGAAAAAATGTTTTAGTAGCCTTGCTACTAGAAGCTGTTTGAGGAGTGGTAATAATTTACAAAGTGTAAATATATCTAAGGAGATAAGTGACCAGATCTTAAAAGGATGATTTGGTAATGATGACATCTTGAGATTTTATTGGACTGTTGACACTCGTGTCTAAAGTCATTTAACCTTTTGTTCTTGCTAAGACATGTTGCATAAACATACTGTACCATTGGTGGTTTCTGAACTTTAGCAGGGCATGAGATAAACTGTATAGAATTGATGAGTACTGTAAATGTCTTGTTGACCAGTTGGTCATGATATAGTATCTTTTAAAAGCATTCTCACTGATGGCAAATTTTGTGTAAAAGCCGACACAGATTTAAAGTGCACCCTTCAAACTTTATACATTCATCTGTGTTTTTGAAGTTTCTCAAAGCCCTACAGTATTTTATTAAGGATGACCTAAAACATATATGAGCCTTAAACCTTCCCCAATCCCCAGTGTGTAAAGGTCTGCATATGTACAGTTCCTTACTTCGAAATTGTTCAATCCCAGTATGATAAATATCACATCTCGACTCTACTCTTTGCAAACATGCAATTTCAGTTTAGAACATTTTTCAGCTATAAATATATGCAGTTGCTTTGACAGCTAAGCAGTTTAGTTGACCAGAGTAATGTTCTTCTCCTTGCCTATAGTAAATTGACTATAAATGGTACTTAAAACTCGGGCTGACCGTGGGATGCTACTGTGTTGTGAGTTAAAAAACATCAAATTCAGTAATGGCTGCAGTTTCAGTCAAAGCGACTATTCCAAATTTCAAGGGACTTTTTCTTGTTGTCATATAATGCATTCAGGATGTTACATTTTATCGTATACTTAATGTCCTGGAAGGTACAATTTGTATGCAGCTGATTATATCAACAGGTCTGTGTGTGAATGTCCCAATTTTTTGTGAAATTTGTTTGAAATTAAAACTAGAGCTTGCAATAGTTTATTTAAACAAGGAATGTATTTCTTCTTTCGCATGTAAATGTTTTATAAAGCTGTGCAGAAGACTTCATAATTGTTTTAATCTTGCTTACAGTTGCTAAAATCACTATATAAGTCATATGTATGCAGCTTTCATATCAAGAGATCAATTTTTATTTTTCGTAACAGAGGCTTCCAAGCAGGGAGGAGATGGGACTGCGAGCTGTGGTGCCTGAAGAACCTGAGACAGTTGCAGACCAGGAAGAACCTACGTCACCTCAACAGAAATCATTTGTACAAAAAGAAGTCAAAATGAGAGAAAAGAAAAGTAAGAATGAAGGTTTTTATCTTGTATTTGAAATCTACCCATGAAAGAAATTGTAACAAATTTTGGCTTGGGAGTTACTTAATTGGAGGGTGCTACAGCTTCTCCTTGCCTGTCTTTCCTTTTGATCAGTTGTGTGCACAGGATTTCAAAAAAAATCAAAAGATTGTCAAGTTTCCATTTACCTTTCTCACCTTTCCCCTAAATTTTGTCATATCACCTTGACCTCCCCTTGACTGAGTACCATAGCATGGGATAGGAACTGAGGGGGAGGGGTTAAAGCTGCCTTTGTGCACACATTTGCTCTCAATATATAAATACTAGCTTCTCTTTATAATGAAGGATTACTCTTTGTTGGCTTATCTTGCCTTATTATGTCAGGGTTGACTCTCATTTACTGCAGATGAAATGTAAAAGACTTGTAAGACAAATATGAATTAATTTCAAAAAATCTGAGGAAGGCCATGAAGAAAAGCTTGGGAAAAACAGGAATGAAAGTGGGATGAGATGGAAGGAGTAGAAAAGAGGACTGAAAAACTGGTATAGCAATAGGAAAAAAAATGCAAACAAGAGCAATTAGGAGATAAAAGGGTACAGCTGAGACCATATTGAGTTGCTGGGGGTGAAGGGGTTGGTTAATGGGGGATGGTGTTAACTGTTACATTTGGAGGGACAGTTGGATACACATATTGTGTCAGCTTCTTGTAGCAAAAACTGTAGCAAAAGCTGGGAGAATATGGGCTCGGGTTGTTTGTACTATGTTAAAGTACAATAACACTGGGATGACTGAAGTTTTACACAATAAAATGCATTGCACTCTCAACTGTCAATGATACCTGTGTGTCCATTTTAAAGAAGAGTGAATTTCTCTGTGACAGGTTTGAATTATAGTTTAAGGACCCTTGAGCTGTGGGAAACGATGGTACTTAACATTTTTAGCAGTGGTGTTTATTTGGTATTCTCAGCAGTGAATTCCCTTTTTAAACTTAATGACTTGCAATTGTGTTAATACACAGTACAGCACAGCATGTTCCATAAACTGTAAAACTGGGAGTCATTTACGCAAGGTGGATTACTGGAAATGATTGTTGGAATCGATCACTTTTTAAAGTGGATTTGTACCTTCTTTGTGGCTTTGTGTGTGAAGTTTTTTAGTGTGGTGCATATGGATTTGAACACAATTACTATGAACATACCAGCCTACTTCATCTGCCATGCAGTTATTTTGACTATTTCATAAAGCGGAAGTTTTGACCATTTCCCGAATTTCACCAACTTAACCATGTTCCAGTATGAATTAACCCCATTTGAGGCAAATATAATACTGGCTTTATCTCGAAGGATTACACATTACACATTTTAATAGACACTTTTTATTTTGTCAAGTACCAAGTATAATCTGGCTTGAACGCTAAGCAGACTAAGTCTAGGATTGGAGTGGAGACTTGGCCAAATCTTTGAAAATCTTGACTTGTTTAACATGCACATTTCTCGCACAAATTCGTTCAAACATCTTAGCTAATAGCTGCACATGCGCAAATGCCCCATACTACTGTAAAATTACATAAAAGGCCAAGTGTTATCTGCTTGGAAGATTTGTTTCTCGCCTATGTAAAGTGGGTTTGAAAATTTGGTAGAAGAACACGTTTACTCTCAGAAATAAACATGACAGGCCATTTTCCCCCATTTTGTGAGACTGCCCTCGCAATATTTATTTGATCAAGAAAGCAGGTGGCACCCAATATTTAGGCTCTTTGTCTTTCTTTCGTACCATCTTCAGGGGCTTTGATTTGTACTTGCCAGCAAGCACAAACCTATAAAGTTTGCAATCTTGATTTGGTCCCTCTAGATCATGGCTTTTCAGAAATAATTTCCTGGGTAAATTGTAAAAATATACAGACTCCTGCTGCATAATAGAGTACAGCTCATTACAGGGGAAATTTGTCAAAAAATGGGATAGTTCAGAGAACAACTTCAGTTTATTTGCAACAGTTGCAAGACTTAAAATTGACAAAACTGATGAGTAAGTATGCACTTTTCGTGTAATTTTTGCAGGTTACATGAGACTCTGGGGTGGAGTTCTCTTTACCCTCCCTATTCACCCAATGGAGTAGGGGAAACAAGCCAGTGAGCCACAACTGAAAAAAAGGCTGTGGTGGGCCCAACTTAAACCAACTGGTTACAAACTGAGCTATAAAACCTCATCTAACTAACTTACCCTATTCTCCCACTTGCTTATTACTTTAAGGTGTAGTTAAGCAGGAAAAATTTCAACTGATTGAAAACATGGAAAACTTACATGTTTTTACCAGATTCAGTTATGATATTTTTATAGTTTGGGTAGTAACTATATTTCAGTTGGTGACTCCACAGTTGAGATGAGCCATATTAAGTAAGTCATTATTATGTAAGAGAACAAAACATTAAAGTATTGAATGGAATGATGGCAAGTTTAAGTTAATACAGTATTACTGCAGTGTGGTTTACTGTTCTTTGCCTAATATCTATCTTGCCATTATGGTTGGCAGATGTAAACTTCCTTCTGTCAAAACTTTTGCATTATCTTTTATTTTACCTATACTACTGTCACTTGCTAGTATTTCTGCTCTTGTTGCTTCTCAACTGTCATGTTGATTCACAAAGATTCAGTATTTAAGATTTAAATACCTGCTGACCATCCACCTCCTTGTCACATTTGTTTGATGATGATGTCATTCTGATTCTTCCACCAGTCAATTCCCGGGTAGTGAAGCAACACCGCATTTCATTCGTGGAGCAAGAGGTGCTACGACAGAAGCAGCAAGAGGAAGAGTTCCGTAGGGAACGTGAAATGAGAGATCAGGAGAGGTCCCAAGTCTTGTCGCCATCACCGCCATCAAGTACATCTGGTAGTAATGCCAGCTCCAGACTTACATCTCCAACCACTCCTGAACCAGCTACCAAACCTGCCAAGGCTCCTGTAAAGCAGCCCCCTAGCAAAGCCAAAGCAGTTTATCAGGTGAGATGAGATTTGATGTGTAGTGAAACATTAAAGACATAACCTCATCACACAAAGTATATTTTTTGTGTAAGGGTATCAAAATCCTCAGTTCATGAGTGCTCTTTGATTACCATCAAAGTTTGAAAATTCAAAAACTGCAGAGTAGCTCACATTCCAAACAATGTACACAGAGTGTTTTGATTACACAAAATAGCCTTGTGTGCTTACCAGGACATGGGGTTTGTGTCTGTACAAGTAGGAGCTTTATACAGTTCTGGGAGGAGCTACAAGTTGCCTAGTAGGGAGAATTGGAACTGTCGGGGATGACAAGAAATGCACTTTAAAGGGTATTTAGTAGTAGTCCCAAACTTATTTTGAAACAATAGCTTAATCTCACAAATTTTCTCTTATTTCTCTTCCAAGGATCTTTCATATTTCAGGACTCATATGTTTCATATTCAAGGTAAAGCAAGGTGTTACTCCTTGTAAATATCACAATTTAAAAAGAAAAACATTGTCACATGATTCTCAAGAGCCATTCATAAAATAGGGTAGACTACTACGCTAATCCAAATTGGGGTGACTGCATTTTCCCTAAATGAACGAACCATGTATTTTGGTGTGAAGGACAGCAGGGTAAGTAAGAGGACTGAGGGTATGGAATACAAGATGGGAGAGGTGAGACAGATATGGGTAGGTGATTGAGGGTGTGGAATACAAGATGGGAGAGGTGAGACAGATGTGGGTAGGTGATTGAGGGTGTGGAATACAAGATGGGAGAGGTGAGACAGATGTGGGTAGGTGATTGACAGGGGTGGGTTTGAAGGGAATTGTGGTATTCAGAACCAAATGTTATGCAGGAATAGTTAAGGTATGGACAGTCAGAGCCAATGCCAACAGATATAGTTGCCCAAAAGAGCTGATCAAGGACTGTTTTTCACAAAAAGTTCAAGTTTGAAAAGGTCATGATGTCTTTGTTTAATACATTGTTCTGCACTTAAACCATAAACTGAACAAAAGCACAGCAAAAAAAAAAAAAAAAAAAAAAAATATAAAGGAAAAATAATTAAGCCCCTCCGTAGACAATCAAAGTCGCATACTAGTCTAAAATAAAAATTTGATGTACATATCAAAAGTTTCCACTGAGAAATTTGTTACTAGAGATCAAATTATCAAAGAATGTGCATTGGTAGTAGATTATCAATGGTTATGCATGTCAGGTTCAATGTTCAACAAAAGGACCTAGATTCTGGAATGTGTAAAGTACTTTGAGAACAGTGTTGGTACGTGGAAGTACTACCTCAGAGGTACTAGTACTTCCTTGGTTGGTGTGTACAGCAAAGAGCATCTGATATGTAGTGGGAGATAAAACCATAAACATTTTCTCAAATTCAAACCATAAACATTTTTTCAAATTCAAACTCTTGAAAAGAGTCTGATGAGACCTTCAAGCTTTTTATGTCAAGTACTTCAAGTGTGTAAATGCTTGCACCAAAATTCTAATTGGTGGAATCTTGGCTGTTTCTAGGTTTTGTTGATTTGCCTGTCTTCAAGGGCCTTTACAGTTAGTTACCAATGATGACAACTTCCGGTCGTTGAAAATCATAAGCAGATTGACAAACATTAACTGATGAAATCTCTGGATGACAGATGTTTTAGACTTGTATATCAGAACAGGATGTTTGAATTGAAGTTATGGTTATAGTGATGGTTATGCGTGTTAGGTTCAATGTTCAACAAAAGGACCTAGATTCTGGAATGTGTAAAGTACTTTGACAACAGTGTTGGTACGTGGAAGTACTACCTCAGAGGTACTAGTACTTCCTTGGTTGGTGTGTACAGCAAAGAGCATCTGATATGTAGTGGGAGATAAAACCATAAACATTTTCTCAAATTCAAACCATAAACATTTTTTCAAATTCAAACTCTTGAAAAGAGTCTGATGAGACCTTCAAGCTTTTTATGTCAAGTACTTCAAGTGTGTAAATGCTTGCACCAAAATTCTAATTGGTGGAATCTTGGCTGTTTCTAGGTTTTGTTGATTTGCCTGTCTTCAAGGGCCTTTACAGTTAGTTACCAATGATGACAACTTCCGGTCGTTGAAAATCATAAGCAGATTGACAAACATGAACTGATAAAATCTCTGGATGACAGATGTTTTTAGAGCATCTGATATGTAGTGGGAGATAAAACCATAAACATTTTCTCAAATTCAAACCATGAATCAGTTGAAACGGGTTGTCCCTTTAATGACAGGATGTTGCTTAATTTCCTGTCTTGGATGAGGATGCAGTGGTTCAACTCATCACAGGGAACTCCTAGCTTATCCCTAAATCAGGTTTATATGACTGATTTACTTAAACAGGTGAAGATACATGAGGAGAAGCTCCTCATAGCAATCCTATCCATCTAAATTGCAAGCAGGACACTAACCTCAAATATACCCCAAAATGTTAACTGTGACATGGTTTGAAAAAGCTTGGGTTTTAGATTGGCAGGAAGTCAGCTTATTGTCTATATTAAATTTAAACAGATACAAGTTGTTTGAGTGACACTGACAGAATCAACACAGGAGGCACTTGATTTCATCCTTGAATTGAAGCCACAGAGGAAAGAATTAAAAGGAGATGGCTATTTTTGTCATGCATTCTAATACTGATCACTTCCATGACATAACCTCTCACCTCTTTGAAATCTCCCCTACTCCAGAGTAAACCTTGATCATGGGTCTAACATGTATAATTTAAATCATATCAGGAGAATTGGGAAGTGTGACATGAGATTTGTTGGGATGGTTGGCAGTTTTCTTCACTAGAAGTGTAGGGTGTTTGTAGGTTGGTTCTAGTATGTAAAGAGAAAAAAAGTGTGAAAGGTATCCAAAGAGAAAATAGGGTCAGATGAGAATGTATTTTGAATGCATTTTTGTATGACATGACATCACAGACTGAGGGTGAAAGACCGTGAATGTTCATGGTGGGTAATTTAGTAGAGTATTACCCTATCTGTGGATTGTTGATTAATAGTAATTTATTTTTGTACATCACTTTACATCAACAAAGACCTGAAAGCACTTTACAGGAGAGAGTACAGCAAAAGGCAGTAGAAAACTAAAACGATAGAAAATGCATAAAAATACAAAAGATAAAATTTTAAGTGAGATTAAATCAAAGATAAAGCACTAAACAATTCAAATAAGGAAAACACAATTCTAAAAAAGTTTCTCCAGGTTACAATTTGATAGTAGTTTAAGGTGTTGTTGGGTGGGGTCTTTGAAGTGAATCCCCCTGAAATTAGAAAATTTTGATATCTAGAAAACTTTTTACCAATAGTGACATCAGTGACTGTGCAGTCACCCAGTCCTTGACAAATGTCTTGAATATGGACATTCTACACAGGAAGAAAGTTTAGCTAGCTTAGTACCCATGTTTCTTGGTTTTAGAAAAAGCCTGGAGAAACTACATCTGATGGGTCAACGTTAGACATATCTAGGCATCAACCTGTAATGGACAGGAGCATTATGTGACTTAATTTCCCATGTAAATATACCCTCACAAAACTATGAATAATTGTACTCTGAAAGGCAACAATTAATATAAAGCCAAGATTTGAGAGAATCACCTGCTTTTGTGTACACTCAGGAAATTATTGAAAGAACGGTGTCTCCTGCACATGATGAATGGTGATGTTATTCAAAAACATTTCTAACAATCTGTGAACTTTGTTATAGGAAATGACACATTTCAAGCAATTTTAATGTTGTAAGCATCCCAGGGATATGTTCCTACCTTCTATGTTTATGTTGTTTTCCTATAGCATTCCTACATGTGTATTGATATAAGTCATAGCAATGTCAAGGGCTGTCTAGACACCCGCTTACTCATTGCTGCTTCCCTGGGAGAAATACTTATAAATGATCAAAGGAAGGGGACAAAGGGACAAGCAGTATGCACTGTCTCACATTCAAATTCTTGTTCAAAGTATAGCTGCCTTAAATTACCTTTGGAGATGTGACGTATTTCGAAGTCGTTTTTTACAATCACGTCTTTTACAGTTTTTTTTTTAAAGTAATTCTGTCCAGGTTTATACTGGGACAAAATTTTTATGTGGTTTAGTTTTATTTTCATTTGTCTGCAGTATTGATGTTCTTCAATCATGATGCAACCTCATAAATCTGGGTTTATACTGTTTTAACTCACGCTTTGCCTTTCAGGAAAGGGGCAAAATTTTGGCAGTGCACTACTCCCCCTGGGAGTTATTAAAGCTTGTTTGCAGTCATTTGACCAACTTTGAAAAGATCATCCTAATTTTTTGGTGTAGGAAGATGTGATTGTAACATTTCATTAAAATAGTCATCCCTCCGTTTCGCAGTTGATATAAATGTACTTAAAGGCGAAATCTTCTCATCCCAAACAGTCCCAGTTCCCCCAACTATGCACTTTTTAGCGCCTCCCAAAACTGTCTTAAGCTCCTTCTGCAGACACAAACCTAGGTGCTTATGTGATATCCTGGTGAGCACACCAGGCCCTAATATGTAATCAGAACTTTCTCTGTGCATGCTGTGTAATATGAGCTACTCTGCATTTTTTAACTTTCTGACTCTGATGTCAGTCAAAGAACAGCCAATGGAGAATTTTTGTTTCCCCAACCAAAAAAGTGCTTGGGTGATGAGTGTCTGTCTTTAAACTTGTCAAAGGTTTTCTGTATTAGAATTCTTACTGTCAAATGTTCCAATATATGTGTCACACATGTATGTATACACCATTGCTGCATAATCCATCAAACTTTGACCTTCTTATCTACTATCAGATAGCACAGGATTAAAATGTGAACTGGTGCACTTAGGTGTCAAGTATGCACTTGTTATTTGTTCCATTTACCTTAGGTGAAACAGATTCTTTATGCTGGTACATTATAGGGTGTCTTCCCACATAACAGTTTCATTGTTGGGTTGTACTGTAGTTGTAAAAATAGTGTCTGTACACAAATATCCATTCTGACGTACATGTAGATGTAACTTCAGCAATGAAGTATTATAATATGTTAGTGGCACAACTGTTTGTTGGAATCAAACAGACATTGGGAGGTTCACAGGTCCAGAAAGTTTTGGGGAAGGGGTTGGGGTTGCAAGGTATTACTATGGACAGACAGAATGCATAGCACATGGAGAGAAGAGTTGCCATTTGGTGGCCTTTGACGATAGTGAAATGGGGAGGACCAAACAAACAAACAAACAAACAAACAAACAAACAAACAAAAACATGTAAAGTAGCCTTTTTTCCTGTGGCGTTACCC
>WURT03653233.1:0-18850 GCA_009936505.3 Holothuria glaberrima
TTTTGTGATCGGATTTTTAAAGTTCCTTGCTTGCGCAATTCACTGCCCTGCTAATGTAAACATCAATGTCCTCAAAAAATTTGGTTGTCCTAACGGACAACCTTACACACCTGTTTTTGCAATATCTGGTAGTCCTGCAGAATTTCTGGTTGTCTCTGGCGACAGGACTACCGTAAAAATCGAACACTGTCATGTCTGCAATTTCTCAATTAATGAAAAAAAAAAAAAAAAACAATCTATGAGAAATGTTTGTATATGCTTGTGAACAGAGCACCACCATCAGTTGACGCGAAGTGTACAAGAAAATTTTTGGCTTTACAAAACTCTCAGATGGCCTGAAACGGCACTTCCCGAGTGTTCTAAGCTGCGTGTACCCAACCTTGAAATATGGATCTCATGTCTGCAATTTCTCAATTAATGAAAAAAAATCAATCACCATCGGTTGGCGCCGAGCGTACAAGAAAATTTTTGGCTTTACAAAACCCTCAGATGGCCGGAAACGGCACTTCCCGAGTGTTCTAAGCTGCATGTACCCAGCATTGAAATATGGATCTCATGTCTGCACTTGGTAAAAACTAGGGGGCTGAACATACCTTTAACCCCCTCACTTTTTCATTGGGGGTTGGGCCCCCCAAGCCTCCCGGGTCTGCCGCCACTGACTGAAAAATGTTCATAATTTGGAGAATTCAGCAGCAGTAGGAATCCTTCCTTTGTCATGATGTAAAGGGCCGTCCTGGGGGAGGGGCCTAAGGGGAGGGGGACCCCCTTTGAGAAATTTTTATTAATTTAAGGTTGCCTTGATGCAAAATGGTGCTATATTTGGGATATTTTTAAGCTACTCATATATGGCTGGGAAATGTCGATAATTTATAGTGAATTCTAATTTCTGGTTAGGGGAAAGAAGAGAGTAAGTTGTCTTAGAGAAAAATATGTTGTCAACAAACTTCCTGAAGTCTTCCCCCCCCTTTTTTTGGGGCTTCTTTACTGTCTTTTATTTGAACAGATTTTTTTCACAAAAATATGTGCATGGAGTCAACAGAAACATTCTTGGACTATTACAAAGATTTTCCTTTCCTTCTTTGTGCACTACAAAAGGGTATCTAAGGCTGGCAGATACCTGAGCTCTGGACCAATTATATAAAATGGGGCGAAGACATGATGCTTCTTACCTGTCATCCAAATGATAATATAGAGTATGACACCAAGCACTCTACATCTATCGGAATTTTACTAATTAACGAAAACTCCAGACGAATAGCTTCCGGTCTGATAGGTATAGCAAAAGGAATGAAGGACTTAGAAGCACATTTCAGAATGCTTTTTCGTCGCAAGTGTATTAACAATCACCATCTATACCGATAATGGCTGAAGCGCTCAGCAATTTTTTTTTTTGAAAAATGAATAGCGTTAAATACGTACTTTCAACCTTCCACAGTATGCTACAAATTAGATTGAAAGATCCCATATTGATGCGAGGTCCTACAGATGTTTGGAGATGTATCTCTGTTTTTTGGAGAGCATTGTGATCTGGATGGTTCCATGTATAATTATCTTAATAATGGTAATGAGATGGAGGGCAAACCGTGACGTATGCGTGCAAAGCCAGCTGAAATTTTTCATTGACTAAGATGTTAAAGGACAGTTTTAATTCAATTTTATGTGAAGAAAATAATGTTTGGTATTATTCTCACTTGATGTAGTTGGAAAATAGATACAGAGTTGATATAGGCTCAGTCAGAAAAATATGCTAGACTGAGGAATCAGAAATTTCAACTGGTATTTCAGATTTTCCGACTACCGTTGCTCTGAAGAACTTTGGGGGGTGGGACACCCCCACACCCCCTGGTCGCAACGGCCCTGTTCCTAGCTTATGTTCTTGTGGAAAATAGAAATGTTGATAGTTTCTTACATTTTGCCTGGTCACTTGGTCTATGGATGTTCTACTTCAGTCCAGCTTTCATTCTGCACTGGGTTCACTCTCTGCTGTTCATCATCAGGCCGTCCTGTAGAGTATATGTACCCAATGAAACCCTGGGTGTCCAGGTTAGTGCAATAATGGATTTGTTATTTCTGTTCAGTTTTAGTATGTGGTCTAACCATTTCCATAGAAGTCTTTTGATCTGAACTCTCAATATATAACTCTCAGTGTCCAGTACATCCTCAGTATTCTTCTGGAAACTTCATGAAGGAAGATACCTCAGTTTGGACTCATCACCTTTGATCAGACGTCATATTTCATGTGAAAGTACATCTATCTACTACTTTGAGTTATAAATTCTGATCTATGATCTTTTGCTAACTTCTGTCATATCTCAGGCTAAGATGCCAGGTGTGCAATATATTGGATATTTAAAGGTCATATGTTAATTGCTGGACAGTATTGATTTGTAAGTATTCTTTTATTACATTCTATTGTTTCAGTCTTTGAGTTGATTCAGTTGTGAATAGATGTTGTAAGTACTCTCCCTTCTCTCTGTTTCTTGTTCTTGAGTTTGTGTTCCTTTGCCATACCCTAAACTGGACTTCCCATGTTATAGCAACTTCAATCTCCAAATTGGTCACACCAAAGGCTCTCCATGCGTGCTTCAAGCCAATTGTCTTGTTGGCTCCAACCATCTTGGAATGCATTGCACCCAAATATTGGAACTAACACAGGGTCTTCAATGTCATATTCACGTAAAAAGTGATTTTGATGTCTTGTGTTGAATCTAATGATTTTTCTTTTGTGTGCATTAGTAATCAGGAGCACTTGTATTACTTGCCACTTCGTGTT
The DNA here is from genome assembly GCA_009936505.3 of Holothuria glaberrima. Lineage (NCBI taxonomy): Eukaryota > Metazoa > Echinodermata > Holothuroidea > Aspidochirotida > Holothuriidae > Holothuria > Holothuria glaberrima. The sequence goes on from WURT03653233.1 coordinate 2,774, forward strand.
GTTACTGCTCTGCCTGTTGGTAGTATCTGGTACTTAAGAGGAGTCTCAAGTTACTAACATAATCTAGGTTCTCAATATTCTGCATCATTTTCCTTGTTATTATTCCATTGTCTCCCATATTTGATGGACTTTTTCATAGTCCAGTTCAATCACTACTCAAGAATGAGTAAAAATCCTGATGTAACACATCTGGCCTTACACCTGTTGGAACTTTAAAATTTGACTGCAGAGCTCTCTCTTTGATGTCTCATTATTTTGATATCTCTACACTCCAACAAGTTCATATGAAGGTCAATTTTGGGATATGAGTTAGGTTAGGGTGAGAATATACAGTAAGGGTTACATGTGGAGGGTAGTCAAAAGTAGCCGGTCACCAGCGGTAAATTGCCACCTATGGTACAGCATCATTTGCTGCTGCCTATTTTGCACTGCACTGTTCCAACCTTTCACTCTCTTTTCTTTTTTTTTCTTTCTCACATACAATCTGCACATAAGTTGATCACATACTGTAGTTCTGTATCCTTGGGATTACATCTAACAATCCTGTAAAAAATTTGTAAGGAATATGCAGTGATCAGGGATCATGCCCGTATAACTGCTTCCCGCACTGTCACAGCCAAAATGCGGGCTGCAGAACAGCACATATATGGAACTTTCATACTTCACTTTATACTGTAGTTGACCTATACAGTACACCGAGGACCTACAGTACCTTCTTCATGCAGACTATTGTACATATGCTCATTTGTACTTACGTAGCGCTGATGTCGCAGTGCCCTAATTGCTTTCATGTAGAGATATTTAATATATTTCCCTGGGAACCGTACATTTTAACATTAGATCTGTTGATCATTCATACTACATGCTCACATTGTCATCACAGTACACAATACAGATACTGTAGGTCATGCAGGCAATCTTTGATTCTCACACCTAACGAATGCAGGGCTTGTTAAGATTCAGTTCAAATTTTAACTGTTCTTATCTATTTAAAATGTTAAATTGTTACACTGCAGTTCTGTTTATTAAAGTAAGTGCACAATATTTGACTTTGAACATGTGCTCCAATTCATGTTACTGTAAGTTGTTGTTAAATGCATGGTCATCATTTGTGAATAACTCACAGTATAGTACAAGAAGTGCTGTGGTATCAAGTTAAAACATCGCCTTAACAACATCAAACATTCCTGATAAATATTGAATGCAAAGTTTGAACACAAAACAATTTCCAATTACACATTCTCCTAAAGGATTTTGATTTATTATTATTATTGTTGTTGTTTTTGCTGTTGCTACTGTTATTATTTTCATTATTTTTTTTTTGTAAGGTTTGCTACAGAGGGAATGCCCACATCGATTATGACAACCCTTGTGCAGATGAATCTGGAGAACCAGCTAAATTAGATCTTTGCTCCAGAGGAAGAAGGTTAATAGGTCGTTGTAAAGAAAGGTGAGTATACACCTCTCTATTAACCCCTCTCTACCTTATAGGCAGATGTATCTGTAGAAAGATGTTGTGTACTTCATGTGCTCCATGTAGCTGCATAAATTTGCCTCAAAAATATGATAGTGTTGATCATGACATTAAATTGTTACACCTTTGATTTTTGTTGTGTTCAAATTTCTGAACACTTTTGTGTCTACATAACATAGAGCAAGCAAATTCTGCAAAAATCTACACTGAGCATGTGATTCCTTTCACCTACACCTTACTCTCATTATGAGACTAAAGCAACTGTTATACCCCAGTAACCCCACTTGTTCTATGATTTACTGGGGTGTATGTGGGAATATGAGACTGTGGCACTGGGGTTGCCAACCTATGTACGCATACCACCAGTGGTACATTTGGACTTTCTCTTGTTTGTGGCATGGTACACAGCATGCTTGATGTTTTTTATTGTTCTTTTTTATTCTCCTTCATGCATCCCTCAAGCGGTTATATGCAGGTACAGTCTAATGACAGCTATTTGTTTTTAGCCATTGTGCACTTATTCATCATTGATTTAATCAATTCATTCTCTCTCATGCATCCCTTAAGTGGCTGTACACTGCAGTGGCGGATCCAGGGGCGCAACAGGCACCCCCTATTGGCAGTCATGCATGAAAAAAAGTTGAGGCAAAAATAGAAAATGCTTTAAACTATGTCAAATACATAGCACCATTTTGCATCTCATCCTCCTTCCAAAAGCAAAAATTTTCCAAAGGGTCCTCCCCTTTGGAAAATTTTTGTCCTCTCCCACAGGACAGTGATCAATCAAACCTTGAAAATTCTGTTGAAAATTCCTGGATATGTGCCCCTGCACTGACAGCTGTTTGATATCGGTGTCAATGCATAAACACTAGTATAGTTGAATATTGGTGGTTCTTGGTGGCACCACAAAAATGTGAAATGGTACCCCAGTAGAAAAGGTTGGGACTCCTGCTGTAGCAGAAGTGTCACAGCATTTTTAGAGCAGAACAGAGATTACTATGCTCACACCTTCGTAGTTACATAAGAAAAAGGATCTGTCTGAGTTGGGTGAGTCATGTCTGCTATAGACCCATTTCACACGATGTCATATTCTATTCAAACGTGGCTTCTTTTGAGAATATTTTGGAGATCCTTTATATATGCCTGATGGTTTAGGATCAGGTTCAGGAGTTGGGTGAGCCATGGCTGCTATAGACCCATTACACATGAAATCATGATTTAGTCAAATGTGGCTTCATTAGAAATACTGTGGAGATCCTTTATATATGCCTGATGGTTCAGGATCAGGTTTAAGTTGGGTGAGCTATGGCTGCTATAGACACATTTCACATGATGCCATGTTTTTATAGTCAAATGGAGCTTCATTGGATAGTACTGTGCAGACCCTTTATGCCTGATTAGATGCAATTTGGTGCATCATTTTGGAAAGATATTATGGTAAATTAATGCACATTTTTGACATTTCTTAGTCCTTTGGAAATTTTTTCTGATATTTTAGGGTCCTAAGTTGCAATTTGGTGCATCTATTTTGGAAAAATTTTAAGGTAAATCAATGCAACTTTTTACTTTTCTTACTCCTTTGGAAAATTTTCATATTTGAGGTTCTTTAGATGCAATTTGGTGCATCATTTTTTCAAAACTTTTAGGTACATTAATGCACATTTTTGACATTTCTTAGTCCTTTGGAAAATTTTTTTGATATTTTAAGGTCCTAAATTGTAATTTGGTGCATTATTTTGGAAAAATTTTAAGGTAAATTACCTCAAAATTTCGACATTTTGTAGTCCTTTGGAAAATTTTGTGATATTTGTGGGTCACAAGATGCAATTTGGTGCAATATTTTGGATAAATTTAAAGGTAAATTACTGCACATTTTTGACATTCTTTAGCCCTTTGGAAAATTTTTTGATATTTGAGGGTCCTTAGATGCAATCTGGTGCATTATTTTGGACAAATTCTATGGTAAATTACTGCAAATTTTTGACATTTCTTACAGGAGAAACAAATAACGGGTTTTCGTGCTTGGAAAGTGGGGGGGGGCCAAAGCATACTTCAGCCCCCCACAAATTTCTCTGGGGGGCTACCACCCCCCCAGCTTCCTACGCCCTTGTTCTGGATTTAAGGAATCTGTTTGTAGTGTCCTATCTTCTCTTTAAATGAGTTCATGCAGCTGTATAATTTTGTTTTCACTTTGATAGCCGCTGTGACTATTGTGAAGAGGGCACATATCAAGATACATTCACAAATTGCTCAACTTGCCTGCCATGCACTACTGCTGCTGACTGTCCACCGGGCCAAGTGGTATGCCATATTTTCTACCTGTACACACTTTTTGTAAGAGAAGAACATTTTAAATGTACATAGATGGGCAGATGGCAGTTATATGGATCTTCATCGCCCGTCCTTACCTCCTATTTGTAACCCTCGCTTACCCGCAGTATTACCTGGCAAATGAAAGATAGCTTAGCATGAAAGAGAGCCCTCCAGTAGGCAGCGCTACTCAATTCTATTTGCCCACCAAAAGTCTATGACACAGTTCTTTCACCTGGCTCAGAATCTGACTGTTTTGCAAAGATTTTTGCTGTTTTCAGCCTTTTTCTCTTCAAGAAGAAATCTTCAGAACTTTCAACAATTGTCCCAAAGTGGATGACAGTTTATCACGGATATTAAGCTAGAGGGTGATCTAAACTTCATGACCTGAATGAATATACTTTGATACTTTTAGTATGCCAGAACTAACTTGAGAGCAGAATTTGTAGTTCATTGTAATCTAACTGCCCTTTGTTTTTGAGCTACTGCTTTAGCAGAGTGACCATCAAAGGTATGCATAGTTGTTACTTATTCAACCAGCTGTTTGAAGTAATTAACCAGTGGTTGGCTACAGTACGTAAATTGAGAATTGCAGTTTGTAGGGGAAAACCGTAGTAGGTGTGACTGATTTTACTTTTAAAGAAACGTATGCATAATGTGGAACAAGAAAAGAAATCACCATCAATCTTCAGAGAAGGAGAATTCAAAGATTGTTACATGAGACCTACGGTACTTTCCCAATTCACCCAGCATGGTAAATATATCAGTGCATGTGCCTTAAGGCTTTGCTGAGACTAATTTTCCTTTTATTTCCCCTCAGATAATAAGTGCGTGTGACATAGAAAACAATGCTATATGTGGTTGTCCAGCCCCACCACCTTGCCCCACATGTGAGCCCTGCCCATCTGCATCACCTTGCCCACCGGTCACACCTCGCCCAGTACAAACTGAATGTCCAGCTTGTGAATGTCCCACTAATGCACCGGGTAAGTAATTAAGATGCTAATTTACTCCTGTCCATCCGGAAATTAATCACAAAGTGTTAGCCACACTAAGGGTAAAATAATGCAGCCCCAGATATTACTTGACATACACCAGCTGCTACTGTATTTTTGTATTCTTTCAAACAGATAGTTGTGTCACAACTGTTTTGCTCTTGGTTATTTTCTGTGGGATATGCAAATTATGTTTCGCTGACTACCATAGGACCCAGGATTCGAACCTGGCAACGCAAATGTTTCGATGATCACTAGCTATAAGCTTTCTACTTTTAACCTAAACTGCTGTTGTTTTCTGGTGACGTTACTGATAGATCAGAACCTACGAAGAACAGCTGTCCACCAAAGCACTGTACCAAGTGGGGAAAGGTCATTTTCAAAACTTACTGTAATTTGATTAAAAATCACATGACAACCACGATGAACCAACAGAGACTGGTAAACCTCAGTTTTCTCGCTATCGAAAGTGACATTTTAAATTTGTTGAAACACAATGAAATCCTCTCTGAATTTGCAAGCATGAAAGTGCAGAAAAAATACAGACATTTTACGCAAAGTGATCAGTAACTTAACTAGACTGCCAATTATGTAATTCAGTCTACTGTAGATTCGTCAATGTTTCACAGGGGTTCACCTGTGGAAAAAATCAGTTCACGCATATGGGCAGTAGCATGCGCAGGATTACATATGTTACCGTGACAAAGTTCTACTACCCCCGACTGATCCTCAAACCCTTGACTGACCTCATTTTGGTCTCAGTTGTATGTTTTCCTTAAATCTTCCCAATTTCCCTTGACTGGACTCAGAGGTAGGGGCACTGCGCACCCCTCTGCATAGAAGCAATGCATGCTATGGGAACTTTGGAAAATGGAGTGAGGCAATGGGATTGATAATTCATGGAAGTAAACTCATATGATGAGGATTAGCCACGTTAGCCTCATTTCTCCTAGCTGTTATTTTGCTGCTTTTCACAAGTACGTCACACGATGGAACATCATGGGCTTCTTATGGCTGTATGGAATGTTGATGTATGAGGAGGAAACCACCTAAATTATTGAATGCATCACAAACTGAACTGTACTGATGATTGACTTATGTTCAAGACTGGCCTCGAGAGAAGGCACAATATATAGAGATTGTTTAAGCAAATTACTGTCTCTTTTGACACCTTTACTATCAGTTGTTGCTTTATGGGGGCAAAACTGTGAAATATTCATTCCTCGCTGGAAGGAATCCATCCAGTCACGCAAGCATGAATAAAAATGTGTTTCTATAAAAAGAACTATCTGTTTGGGAATAATATATACCTTGGGTGTTCCGGTACTTTGTCAAGTGTTCCTAAGCTGTACTATAGGGCCCCCACACAATTGCATGCCCAGGGCCCCTCACATGCTTAGTTCGGCCCTGGGTGCACTGCATCATATGGCTAATGGCACCTCTAGCAACATGCTCTTTGATATGTCATGCAAGCAAATGTCTGGAAACTTATTAAACTAGTTCAGTTCCCCTTAAAGAGCCTGAAATGTTTAAAAGATCGTGTTGGAAATGTATATCAATCACGTATCAGTAATTTTGCACACCAATCAGTAACATAAAGAGGGTTTCAGTTACTTTAGTGCAACCATGTTTTCATGGTGTGTTTTTCACAAGGATAAAGACATGTGTTCAACCTAACTATAAATGCTCAGGTGGTTTTAAACTTTAAATCACCATCTTCCATTGTGAATCAAATGAAATTTCTGGGGTTTTATCAAGCTTCTATGATTTAAGCTCAAAAAATTAAAACATAAGATCCAATATTTTACCAGAATTTTCTTCTTTGAATGGTTCCAGTGACAATTGAAGAAACCAATGAAGCTTTCAATGGATCAAAACTTTGACAAAAGTTTCTTTATAATAGCTCCAAACCAGGAAACTGTCAAATATAGACAGGTGTTGTAACAGCCTATCAAGTGGATGTTTATGTCTCATGCATTTATATATATACCTGCTTTAATATCACAGTACCACACCAACTAAGAAGGTCCTCCCCCCCACACCTGTTGCTGTGGGCTACGCTAAAGTAACCTTACTCCCATGAACTTTCGTACTGTGAACTTTCATAGCAAAATTGTGTACAGCACAAAGTTATTATAGTGAAATCTGTTGCTTTTAAAAGCAACTAATGACAGCAGTAAAGCAGTAAATACTACCCAAGCTCACTCTATATGACTTAACTGTCCAACACCAAAGCACTGACTTGGGGGGATCATGAAAGCATTTGGTAGAACAACTGTTGTGGAACATTTGGCTAGGTGCAGTCTGGGGCTTTAAGGGAGATAAATTTTCATGATGTTATTTGTTAGTTCAGAGAGTCGTTTGAGACTCGTGGGCGAGAATAGGCGCTGGAGTCAGCATGGAGCTGCTACACAGAGTTGTCTATTACTGTTACCTGGTCTCAGTCAGTTTAATTGCAATGCAAAATGTATGTAGCAATTCTGTAGGTAGAGAGGAATGCTCTAAAAAAATCTAATCCTTCATATCACCCAGTCTGCAGCATGGGCGTCGATCCGTCTTTGAAAGTGGGGGGGATATATTGTCAGTGACACTACCTAAGCAGAGTGCTACCATCCGTTGGCGCGGGGCGTTGAAAGAAAATTCTAGTCAAAAATACCTCCCAGGTCATTGGAAATGGCCCTTTCTAGGCTTTGCAATGTAACACTATGACAACAAGTATTTCCTAAAAAACAGGCATATTGTAAAAAGTCTAGAAAAAGGTAAAGTGTTCTGATTTCCGGATCTAGTCAGTGGTACTATCTAAGCGGTGCACCACGATCAGTTGGCGCGGAGTGCAGAAAACTTTGGCCGAAAATACCCTCAGATCACTGGAAATGGCCCTTTTCAGGCTTTGCAACGTGATACTAGGACAACTGTCAGAAGAATTTCCTAAAAAAAACACCTATTGTAAAAAGTCTAAAAAAGGTAGTGCTCTGTTTTCCAGAAATAGTCAGTGGCACTATCTAAGCTGAGCACCACAATCAGTTGGCATGGAGCAATGAAAATTTTGCCAAAAATACCCCCCAGATCACTAGAAATGACCCTTTCCAGGTTTTGCAAAGTGATACTACAGTATGACAACTGTCAGAAGTATTTCCTAAAAATTAAATAGGCCTAATGTAAAAAGTCTAGAAAAAGATAAAGTGTTCTGATTTCTGGATCTGCCTGGTTGATTTCATGGGGAAAGGGGGGGGGGGGAATAGTGTACAGTATCTCCCCATCCAATTTCATTGGGGGATATATCCCCCATCCCTCCCCCACCCCAGGATCGCTGCCCATGATCTGTAGTCACTAGATCATCTTCAAAGCATGCAGAAGCAAACAAATAAATCCAGGGGGTTGTACCATCAGTGGAAAACTCACAAATTTGGTACAGTATGTGTTGAATTCCCAAGACATATCAGGGGGTCATTTTGTGGTAATTTTAATGAGCCTAGACAAGGGGATCATCTCATGGAAATGTCTGCCTTCCAAGGTAGCAAACTTTCCAGCTTAACTGTTGCAGTCAGTGGCCAGGATAGGAGGTTCATAGACGGATATATTGATGTCACCCAGCTTGGCTAACTTTTGCCCTTTATTTCCTAGGGCAAATTATTCACCATGTTCTCAGATGTATACTGTGCACGGTCTGTCATATAACTTAGAGTTGTGGTGATGTTTTAAATATCAGTGCAGTCTTAACAGTGCATGTTGAGGTTAAATGTTCAAAGTGTGTATTTAGTTTAAGAGATATCAGCTGGATCAACTGATACTGTCACTTATGTAAAAAGGATGGGTTGTCAGCATACGGCCTTCAATTTACCATACAGTTGTGTCCATTTATGGGAATCTTATGTCATAGTCAGCAAAGACTGATACATCTGCCATAATTTGGTGAAGTGAAGTACATCATCCAAACTTTCCAGTGACTGATTTTGCCAGAGGCAAAGGTCAGAATCTGGATGAAAGTTTTTTTTCTGGTAAAATTGAAATGAAAAAAAAAAAAACGAGTTGCAGAATTTGAATTGATTTATTATTGCCAGAATTTGGCTGATCAACGAGGGGTACATTATTTTAGAGTTACTTTATTTCAGTTATATTGTTTTATCACATTTTAGTTTATTGGCAAATTTAATTCGTCAACAAGAAGTACTTCTCATCTTTTATTCAATAGACTGATATTTGTGTTAGGGTAATGTCTTAGAAAAAACGGAGTCAATATTGTACCAAAGTGAGATCAGTTTATATAGTGCTGTGATAAGGTTTCAGAATTTTGTGGAGCTGATCATGATCCCCTCAACTCTTGAATTTCTTGCAATTTTTAAGGTAATTCTAGTCAGTTAATGCAAAGGAGCCTTCAGACTGGGAATAATTGAAGGGGGGAGACCCCTCTTTCCTCAAGTGCAGTTCTGACATCCCTTAGTTGAGAAAAGGTATGGTAGTCACCTGCAGGGTTACCAGAAACTAATCTTTTTGTCATGGTGTTGTTTGCCAGAACAATATATTTAAGATATGGTTTGTGCTGCTTTTTTTCAAAATATAAGTGAATGCAAACTCATTGAAAGTACAGCCATATTTAGAATTAAATTTGCTTGAAAACTCAAATCAGTGTAACATTCACTATGCAGTCATTCCGGTTGGGGTGTCTGAGCCTCAGAAATTTCAAGTGAAGTCATTTGAGTAGAAATTGCAATGCAGAAGTATTTTCATTTTTAGTTATGACAGGACTTCAGGAGGCCACAAAATTGATGTTTATTAGAGAATGTCCAGCAGATATACTTGCCGGTCCCTTAAATGGGAGTGAAACAAAAACTGTTCATTGGAGAGAACCTCAAGCAACTGATGGGGCAACAATAGTGCAGAGTCATCATCCTGGTGATAGATTTTTTGCTGGAAATACTACGGTGGTGTATGCTTATAAAACTGTGGAACATGCCATCCATTGCTCATTTGTGGTCACAGTCTTAGAAGGTGAGGTAACTTGTGCAAAATCTTAACTTTATTTTGTAAAAAAACTAAATCACTTTCATTATCTATTTTCACTTCTGTCTGCCTGTTAGCAGGGTGCTTCCAAATGGAGAAATGTGGTTTGCCACCACTGAGACAGTTTCCAAACCAGTCCAGCAATGGATAATATGTAACATGATTATTAAAGGTGGCCAGTGTGCTTTAATTGCAAACAGTGGTAAACTTGAACAGATACTGCTAGGCTATACTTTTACACTCTGCTTTAACTTGTTGTCTTGGCTGTCTACCTCACCCATTGGTGGTTATTACTAGACTGATAAAATTAGTTGTGTTCTTGTGTTCAAGAGCAAAGAGCAATGAACAAATTCCTTGCTGCACATAATATTGGGAGATTGGCACCCTACGAAATATCAATTTAATGGAAAAATCCCTTAGGAAGGTGAGCTACATCTAATTGTGCATTTTTGTAATAAAAGCGACTTTTTGAAATGTAGTCTATGAAAGGTGATTGAAATGTCATAAGATTTGGTTAGGAAGCAAAAACAAGTCATTGGGTCAAACATTGGATTTATTTAACATGTCCAGCCTGAGGAGATATCCATGATAGCAAGGGAGAGCCAATACTGCTGGATATACAGGCGCTGTTCATTGTATGTGAGAAATTGCTGTGTATTAAGTGCTTTTGCTTTGTTGCTCCTTTCAGGTACCTTTGCACTGACCACTCCATCAAGGGTAGATATATCAACTGAGATCAATATACCTGAATCAGGTAAGATGTGATGTAATATTTGGTCTTTTTGTTTGTTAAATGCCAATCCCTACTCATGTACTGCATGTCCAATAGCAGTTTTAGGAGTTATTTATAGACTTTATGCATCGATGTTATGCGACACCATTTTGGAGGGTAAACTAAGAAGCACACTGCATGCAGAATGTACATACTTGGCAGTTTCCCCTAGAAGACTAATGTGTGTATCTGGCTGGTATATAAATCAGCTGTCTGCATTTGATGGGCAATGATATGGGCTTACCTCTACTGGGGGCAGTACTTTCTGTTCTGTGACTTCATATGCAAATGGTCTAGGCCTATATTACCAATTTTAGCAGTTATTTTAACTGGTTGAGAGTGTGTAGCTCTCCTTCTTATGTGATTTATAGCTGGAGATTGTTTAAATGATCTTTATTGTTCATGGTTGCTTTCATAACAAAGCAGAAAGTCATGTAACAAGGGAAATATGCCTTATGATCATAGATAATAGATGTTTTACTGCCAGTAGTGAATTCAGTGAAAAGTGTGGAAATCTTTTTGTGCTAAGAGTTTTTTTAGTGTTTTTTTCTTGAAATAAGACTCTCTTAAATTTCCATATGCTTTCTCTACCTTAAATGGTAATTTTGGAGAAAGTCTCAAATTCTCACAACTGGAAGTTCCCAGTAATTGATGTTAGGAGAAAAATGTGAACAAGCCTGAAGTGTATATAATGATTACCATCCCAACTAATGGTTTATTTACTTCACATTTATTGTAGGCTGACTGCAGGTTTATAGTAGGTCTACAGGTCATTCAAGGATAACGTACAACTTTGAGGCACTTGAGTGGATGCAAAAGAATTGCTTCATAGAAAATGAAATTGAATAAACAAAAAGTTTGTATATCTTTAAAAATTATATTACAAGTTGCACACTCCCTTTTAGTAAATCTACCAGGATTAGATTTGTAGAAAAGTTGTTCATCATCCATGGTAATGATCCCTGTGTATATAGCCTGACACTGGGATTTGACACCAGATCAGAAATCTACTAACTTATCTAGCAAAGCTGGTTATGATGAATAAGCTTTCCTAAAAATTACTCAGCTCTTTTGTTTGTATTTTCTATGACTAAACAGACTCGGGGTGGACAGCCACACCCAAACAGCTGAGAATTAGAGAGGCAAGCTAAAAATTGATTCAAAACAAACACCTGCCTTGCAAACAAAGGTCCATGCATTCAACTTGTTAATATGCAGAAAGAAACCAGGAAGTTGTCCTGCATTTCCTTTGCTCTTTCCAATGTACAATGTATTTAATGTATTCAAGTAAAGGAGTTGGCAATGGACACTGTTGATATTCAACCTGTCTAATGTACTGTTATTCTGAGCATGGAGAAAATCACCATTTCGGGATAAAAACTGCCTCAGGCCATGGGATTTTTAACATAATAATACCCAGTAGAATTATAGAGAAGAGGTTTGAAGAACAACTTTTGGGAAATAGCCAATACAGCATGGTGTGATTCAAGCAAATATTCTAATTTACCTTACAATTCCACTGATATACAGATTTAGTAAGTTAAGGAGTAGTGCTTCCAAACAAACTTGTAATATCGATCACCTACTTTACTGACAACAGGTACTTGTCAGTCATTTGTGTATTGACTGCATGTATACAATAAGCACATACATACATGTCAAAATTTGTGGGGGTATCTGGTGCAGTTTGGCTGAGGCAGCCGCAACCTGCATGCTGCTACTTTCCCCATTAGTATTATGCTGCATGTCTTGAAAACCTAAAATCCCATCCTATGCCTCACTGGACAGGTTTTCTGACTACCAAGTCTATTAGACCACCAATCAGTTGTGCAGTGGTGCATGTCTAATCTCAAACAATGACTTGCTTGTATTAAGTAGTTCTTACAACCTTGTTGATAAGGAAGTTGAGGACATTAGTGTCCTGGCAGCAGATTAATTACTCAAGAGATTAAAGTAAAGATAATAACTCTGGGGGATAGGTGGAGAATGTTGCAGAGATGCAGAATATGGCTAAGGGGGACCTTTAGCGATGTGAGCTTTTCAAATGAGGCTGAACTGTGCATGTACACAGATTACCCGACAAGTTTGTTACTGTTGACAGATGAAGCACTAAAACGTTAAGTTTAGGAGAATTACTTCAGGTAGGTTTTCATTTCCAAACTGTGCAACAAAACCAGTTTCTGCAAGTACATGTAATACATTTAGGATGTTTGTTTTTCTTCTCAGATTCTCATGTGGACAGTGACTTTGATACTTGCTGGATTTGTTGGATCCTTTTAATATTGCTGGGCACACTGAATCTTATATTAAGTAAGTATATTCTTGGGAAAATCATTGTTTGGTTCGTTTGAAAGAAGTTTTACCTTTGTTTTGTGCTCCATCCAATCCTACTACTGTAGTTTCATGTAGGGAGCTGGCACAGTCATGTAAGGCTGTTCCCAAACCCGGTTTTGATTTTAAAACCGGTTAAAACCAGTTTTGGTTTGATTTGGTTTTGAAATTTTGGCACAACCGAAAAACAGGTTGTTGAAAAAAACGGTCTATAACCAATTGTGGTTTAAATTCCGTTTCGAAATTTTATGTTGCCACACACTTCACACTTTTTCGTCACAAAGTCTGCTTACCTTTTAAAACAAATGCATGGGAATTTGTTGATCATAACTTTTTTAAAACTTCTGAAAATTCCCAGAATGTCGCTAGACACTGCATACAGTTCGTATGCAAAGTCAATATACTTCTTTGGAAAACAGGTTTTGATTTAAAAACTGGTTTTAGAGGCGGGGGAAACCGGTTTCTGGTTTTGGACTAACTGTCACAGCCTTACAGTCATTTCGCCAGGTAATCAAGTGCTGGAGGTAAACAACACCATGCAAGCATTAATATATGCCTGACCTATGCATGCACACTCACAGCAATATTCATCATGCCATATTGTAGCTGATGGATACTAAAATTAACATCAATAGCCTCCGAAAGGTGGATTTTGGCAGTAACTCCCTTCAAGATACCATTATACCAGAAGGCCATTTTGATCTTGCTTTTTTTGCACACTGGGTTCACTGACCCAACCAACTGAAAATTAACTTTTCCAGACAAATATGGCTTAGCAAACATCTGCTTCAGAAACTGTTACATGGTCAAGTGACCATACAGGATTTTCTGACAGAGTGCTCATGCTTGATTTTATAGTAGAAGTGCGAAGCCAAGAAAAAGGTGCAAACAAAGTCTCTAACAAAGAGAAATACCTCATGTTTCATTATAGTTTAGAGTACAGTATGTAAGTTGATATTACTGTGAACATACATCCATGCATTGCATTGAGATTTACTTGCCCTCCATTGAAAACCAGTGGGTCACTGAATTTGATCTTCATTGCCAGCTTCCTACTATTCAAGGAAGTTTTGTTATTTCATTTATCTGTGGATGGCAAATTAAGTGTTGATGTAACATAAGAGAGTAGTAATGTCCAATCTTAGTTTTAACTGTACAAGTGTATCATTTGTAATAATAAAGGGATACTGGGGTGGGGTAACCTTATTCTAAAAGTGTACATATTTTGGATGTTATAATATGCATTGTGCCTAATGATAAAATGTGTATTCCATTTAACAGCCTGCATGTTATAATAATTATGCATTGTGCCTAATGATAAAATGTGTATTCCATTTAACAGCCTTTTGTGTTGCAGCCGTGTGCGTAATACTTAATTGTCGCAAGAAGACCCCACAGAAAGGTTTGCTAATCTTACATATTACTTTGAATACTATTTGTTTGATCTACATTTAACTTGCATCATGCAATTACGGGTAGTTCTGTTCATAAGCTGAACTGAAAATTACCTCTGAGACTGTTCGGGAGGTAACTAGAGCTGAGTGTAGGATATTTTTTACGTGGGGCTCCATTCATGTTCCAGTGGTCAGGGACCGGCATCCCAATCACAACAGCTAATTTACATTGAGGTCATAGATACAGTATGCAGTTTACCAGGTGACATGAATGAATGACTTACTAGATATGACTACTGTAAAGAAAATCCATTACGTGATATCGCCCTTACTCAAATCGCCTACCACTGATCAGTGCAAAACCTGACCTCTGGTCGGAAAGTCGGGATTTTACTTGATGTTCGCACCAACAGATTATAGCCTAAATTTTTGAAAAATCAATAAAATATGATAAAACCTGATAAGTGGCTATAATCTGTAGGTGTGAGCATCAAGTAAAATCCCGACTTATTGGCCAGAGGTCGGGTTTGGTAATGTTTGGTGGTAGGCGATTTGAGTAAGGGTGATATCACGTAATGTCCATTAACTTTTAAACAAATTGTTTCAACTTTGAATGATTGTTATTGCTGCTACCAAATGTATTTTGATTTAAAGTAAACAAATCTTGTTTCTGGTTTGCTATTAGTGATTAACTTGACATGTAGATATCGTGAGGTTGTTTATGAGCTTCCTGTTGAATTGGCTCCACTTTCACATGGTTGACTGATCCATTGATATAAGGTCAGAAGTACTTCCATTACATTCCAGTTTCCCAAACAGTTAAAGAAAACAGGATTGAACTACATTCACATCAGATATGGATGTACGTTGCAACAAAAAATTGAGATGGTATAAAGTTAATTAACACAGAAATCACCTGAAACAATTATGTAACCCAAATATGTTAAGATCCGAACAATCTATTACCCCTCCCCCTTTCCACATGCACAATACAAGATGCTTTAGATTGACCAAAGAGAGTGGATATATCATCTTTCATGTCCACACTGATCGGGTTGCCGCTTTGTGGGTGAAATTTTTCTGATGGCAGCTTGTGCTATGTCATATAATTGTCAAACATGAGGCCTACTACTTATTTGCTATTTTATGGGCTTGCATAAACAGTATGAGCAATAATACACATACACAGCAGAGATTCCAACCCTCCCGGTTTCGCCAGAAGGCTTCCGGAAAAAGGGTTCACCTCCCGACATTACACCAATGCCTATTATCCTTCCGGAATTTCTTTATAAACTAGTTTGCACTTTGTGTAGAACAACATTTGTTCCTGCAAAAATCCCTGTGCATCCGCTCAACGTAAGAGCAATACACAGCCCTGTACGTACACTGTAATAATGTTGCGAGCTGTCTGTAACTATTAGTGAGGCTGTCAGCAGCGTGCACCGGGCAAGTCAGACCTGAATGTATGCTACCACGGCCGCATGTGATTCATTACACAGTAACCCGTGCGATGTACTGCAGTGTATTACAAATAACATGCACAGGATAACATATACTTATCAGAGGCAGAAGTGAAAGACAGCAGCTTCGCAGGCTACATTCATTGTTCACGTGAACTTCCGATCAGCGAACTTGCAGCCTACTTAGGCCTACAACATTAATGTTTATTCAATCATCATTTCTCCTACAGCGGACTGTTATCGTGGCGCAGGGCAGAATTAACGAATTCTCAGTCTTATGCTCGTAAAACTCCCCAAAAATTAGCGATCATCTCTGTGAAGTTGTGAACAGCATTCATCT
>WURT03653244.1:0-18849 GCA_009936505.3 Holothuria glaberrima
AACTTAAGTTTAATTTTGAAAGATTCCCTGAAGAAATCATAATTAGGCTTTTGCTCCAAATGACTAAATCTTTCGACATGCATTAACACTTTTCCGCAGTCCGCTTGGACGTTCGGTGTGTTGCTCACATGCCTCGCGCAAAATAACCATGCCTGTGCTATATACAGTACTAACAGTGTGGGCTCTCAGTACACACGTGGCTTTGTAAGCAACTAACTATGCCATAGTTTATGAGTGAAGGACAATATGCGATCCTTGTTGTAATTATTTATGCAAGAATTTGCTGCAAAGACATGCCAAGACCTAGTGCCACGTAATACAACATACTGTACATTGAAAAGGGCCAGGGCACGTAACATACACAGCATGCACAAGGCCAATGTCATTTTGTATGTACTGTTGTATACATAGCATACTTTGTATTTTACAATAAGAATCACGTACGTAAGCATATATGGCTAGATTTACAGTACAGTGTTATGTCGTATTTTGCACTGCACCGGGAATTACGAAATTATACGCAATGATGGTACGGCCTCTGCAAGTTTTATTCAGGGATTTGTCTGTGAGTTGCAATTGTTATTTTTGGAGGGATTTTTTCACAAATGTGAAGCAGAAACTGAGCAACTTGACGTTGACTTTTTAGTACATTCTTTGGTAATGTAAACACACCTGGCCTCACAGGCCTACCATAGCAAACGTAGCTTGATTTTCATGTAATGTTTTACTTTGTTATCGGTATCGGTATTGGGCCGATATTAAGTTTGACTTATCGGTTATCGGCAAGTTCCGATATCAATGTTATCAGCTCAACGCTACCCTGGGTGGATGCACGCATGTGCAGGTGCTCAGTCAGAGTTTGGAAAAATCGACAGTCCATAATGTGTTGTTATGCACTTATCAATTGAATGACGCATCCGATTACGCCCCGGCATTGTCAGACAAATGTGGGTCATTGACCAATGACAGTGTGACATCTTTTAACCACTATTGTCAGTCATCAGCATGACTGAGGGGTGAATCACATTTCCTCAATTGTCTATCAGTATCACTGTTGTGACCAAGGGGTGGGTCATTGTGAGTCAATTGTTACACTTTGTACAGGGATACCAATTGTCATTCTCATTTTTTCAGTCAATATATAGTGACCTATATGTCAGTCAAAATTGCAAATTGTGCATCAATTTTGTGACTGCCGTGTAAGTCATTTTACAGTACAGTAAGCCTTCTTGTTTCCAAAGACTTATAGTACATTTGAGTCTCTCTAAATAATCCTTACCACAGAGGTTGAGAATCAGTTTTGTTATCCTCCTCAGTACTCCTTCAATTAAATCAATATCTTGTTGAAGATATGGCCTCCATACTCTATCTGGAAGTAGTAAGCTGAGGTCTTAATAAAGTAGTAAAATGTTTGGCTTGCTTTTGTCTTCATAACACCTTTGTATGAGCCCTACAATCTGGTTTGTTTTTTAACAGCTTTAGCTACACGGCCATTGACAGAAAGGGACTTATCAATAGTTACACCAAGGTCCTTCTTCAGACACTTCAGTGAGCTTTACTGTACATTGTTGATAAAATGGTCATAATTTGGATTCCCTTTTCCAATGTGCATTAGGCTTTACATTTTGATGAATTGAATCACATTTGCCAGTCCTTGCTCCAATCCACTAATTTGCAAAAGTGGGATCATCTAAAACCTGTGATGACTCCATGACGTGATGCATGTGACGAAGGTTAAATCTGTGATGATACTGTGACAAAGATTATATTTGTGTTGATACTGTGACGTTAGTAACATTAGACCATCAATGTTAGGCTTACTAGCATAGGCTATGCTACAGTATGGCCTACTAAGACAGTCTGGGCTGGTAACACTCCTTCGTGGAGTATCAGGCTAATGCTGAACTCTGTCATCTTAAAATGTACCTAAAGACAGTTTAGCTGGCTATCTCAAACCCTTACCAGAAATTTAATTCTACACATTGATTTCCTTACCTACTGTAAGTAACTGGACAGCAGTGTTAACATAAGTTCATCTTGTAGAAATAGGCCTACTGTACTTAGCAATGGATGTAAGTTATTGCATACTGCGCTTGCATGATATACTTAAAAGAAACAAACAGAAAATAAATACATTATCCTTTAACAGCCGTGTTTATTTTTGTGTGGAATCAGATCATAATATTTATATATCACACATTTTCCGTATTTTATTCAAACTCCTGGACTTTGGGCTGATTTGACAAGCCGTGCAATATGCTTTTCTCTTTTTCCGTAATGCTCCTTCTGTTGTCTCCTGGCAAGTAGAATGAAACCATATCTGTCATTTAACTTGCTGACATTGGAAGCCTGATTCTTGTGTTCTTCAAGAACAATGAATTTGGACTCTCTCAGACCTTATTACATTTGGTACAATTTATGCGGGTGTTCTTTGGATACGCAAGAATCCCCTACATGTTTATCAGTCGCAGGCCTGAGAATATTGACTAGAGTAATGCCCACTGATTTTAATGTTGACCTGGATACAACGTGCGCTATTGTTCAGCATTACAGCGTTGGGAAGCCACTTGGTTTTCACAAAATGGCGCGAACTACTCCTTCTGAAATCATTGTGCAACTAGCGCGTAATGGATAATGGTGCGGGATGAACTAACATCTTGTAAAAATTCTAAAAATATTTTGCGTTCAATGCGTTTCTCCATTGAGCTTGTATGTGGCTAAGCGTTCCACGCGAAGTAGTTGCTGTGAGCTGAGTGGTTCCCCTTTTAAGATGCACATGTTGTATCCAGTCCTACATTTAGACCAGTGATAATGCCACGTAATTCAACTTTGTTCTGTTGGCAAGCAGCCTCCTCCTGTGTACTGACTTCAATTTTCTGTGGCCTATATCAGCAATTTTAAAAATTTTGCTTCAAAGACCCCTGTCAATATCATTGATGTAAATAATAAACAGTGTTGGTCCTAGAACTGAGCCCTGTGGCACATCACTTGTTACAGGACACCAGCCTGAAGAAACCCCATGTATTAACCACTCTCTGTTCCTACAGTATCAAACAGCCAAGCTTTAGTCCAATTGGTGATACGCACATCAATTCCATGAGCAGGCAACTTATTTAGCAATCTCTCATGTGGCACTTTGTCAAAAGCCTTGCTAAAGTCCATGTGTAAGACATCAACAGGGGAACCATCCATCAATATTTTTGGTCACATCCTAAAGAAATAACAACAAATTTGTAAGACATGATTTTTCCTTACAGAAACCATGCTGTGTTTCATGAATAAGGCTTTTCCTTTCCAGATGATCAATAATACTGTCTCTAAGAGTGGAATCCATGACTTTACTACACATAGAAGTCAAGTTTACAGGTCTGTAATTACTGGCAAGGCTTCTTTGACCCTTTTGAAAAATTGTTGCAACATTAGAATTTCTCCAGTCCTCAAGTACCACACTTTCCTGGAAATTTTTGAAAAAAGTTAACTCAAGGATTCGCTAATAACATTTGCTAGTTGAATGAGAACATCAGGACAAATACTATCACCCCCAGACTTGTGGGCTATAAGCTTGTCTGAAACTTCATCACTTGGAATAAAAGAGTAAGGAATAATGGACGGATTAACAAAATTGGACAGACTGAATTTTATAGGGGGGGGCTTTGATGATCTGTATCCATATCTGTCCACTGACCTTCGGGTAAAGAGAATACCTGTAACAATCCTTATCAGTTGTGATAAAGTTGTATTCCAAATTTCCAGATTGCCTAGTTTTAAGATGCGTTTCAGAGTGAGTTGATCAAGAAACCTCTTGATATTGCTAGGGATTAGACCATGGGTCTCCCTGTAGATGGTAATTAAAAGCTCTATGATCAACTAGGCTTTCCCAAATGTTCCAGATCAGCAAGAGTTTTAGAGATGCTAGAATCCCTGCTGTAATCCCCAGCTGTGAATCTTATTAGCAGCTCTATTTTGAATTTTTTCTAGTTTGTCCCTATCCAGTTCATACTGTACTTGGAATCCCAAAATAGCAGAACAATACTCCACTTTTGGTCTAATCAATGACTTGTAGGCTATAGACTAGGTGCTCTTGCTGCAGTAGTATATGTTTCTTTTCAGCAGACCCAACATTTTATTAGCATTAGCAGTTACTAAACTGATGTGGTTCGACCACTTTAAATCCTGAGTTCCACTCCCAGGTAGGGATGATGTTTCACCTTTTCAAGGATAGTGTTGTCCATCATGTAGTTATTTGTGACTGGGGACTTTTTGTGAGTGACTCTCGTGGTGGAACACTTTAAAGTGTTGAAAGACATCTGCCAATCTTTTTCCCAATTAAGTAAAGAGTCAAGGTTTTTTGGAGCTGTTTTGAGTCTTCAGTAGTACAAATTTGACTGTAAAGAATACAATTGTCTGTAAAAAATTTTACCTTGGAATGGACTTCTGAAGTTAAGATGTTTATATGGAGTTATGAATAATACTGGGTCTAAGACTGTTCCTTGGCCGGGTACACCTGAGGAAACTTAAGCTCTATTGGAGGATGTACCCTCTAGCACAACTTGTTGGTGACGATTAGTTAAAAATGATTCTATCCATTGAAAAGTATTGCTTCTAATACCAAGATTTTGAAGTTTCCCCAAAAGGTGATGGTGAGGCACAGAGTCAAATGTCTTACTGAAATCCTTGATGATCAGCTTGACCTTTCTTTTTCTAAAATTTTTGTTTGAATTGGTTCTAAGTTCAAACTCCTCTTTTAAATGCCTGTTTATTTATCAGTCACAGTACAGTAAGAGCCACTGTGATAAAAAAATTCAAAGAAGTAAATTTTTCCTGATGAAACTGATTGGTATTTCAGTAAATAGTAGTACTGTAGTATTTATCAGAACAAGAACATTTCACTAATTTTAGGCAGCTCAATTCTTAAGTGTTGCAACTTGGACCTGCCCACCATACAGGCCTATTAACTGGTCAAGGGGCTGTGTTTACTGGCCCCAAGGTTCACTAGACCAAAGATAAAAATTCTAAACTTAATCCTACCACTGACCATAATCCTTACCCAACTCCTACATATGGATAATCCTTTGAAGCATAATCTTATACCTTAGACTGTACCTAACCAGAATTTTAGCCCTTACAGTACTTCCAACCAGATCTACTATTTTGCAGACTCTGGCAGACCTGGAATTTGCAAAATAGACACCATTATCAGGCAGCTCCTACACATACAGTAATTTGACAAACCTGTGAAAAAAGTAATCAGATTCATAAAGATAAATAGAACTTACTCTTTCAGGATTTTTTTATTTTTTACAAGACATTTGCCATGTACCGTATACTCTCTAATAAACGCCCCCTGTAAATTTCTGAAAGGCAAAACAGGCATTCGGTGGTCATTTGCCGAGAGAGAAGTTGAAGGTGTTTTGATTTTTTACTAAAAACAACAACAACAGTTGCAGGGAAATGGCAACACTGTAGGGAAACTGGGGAATAATAGGTGCCCTCCAAGTTATCCTTTACCACTACATCTAAAAAAACTCGCACCTTGTTTAAAGACTCTAGTGTAAACTTAAGCAAAAAGTTTCCAAAATGTACCCTCAAATAAATGCCTCCCTTTTCAAAAATGCAACGTCCCCCCCCCCACAGGCGTTTATTAGAGAAAATATGGCAAAAGTATAATCAGTGAATCTACAGTAGGTCTGAAAGCTGAGCAAAAGAGTTCACAGACTAAATCTGGTAAAAGAACACTGCAATTTGAAGTCTTTCAGGTGTGAAAAAAATTGTAAACACTGCACAAGAGCTGTGGTGGAGGAGTATAAAAGAAACACACAGCACATATTTTTTACACTTGGCTACTGCCAAAAGCAAGGATTTTTTGGAAAATTATTAAAATGGCTGAAGACTTACTAAAATAGGGGTCCAAACACTCAGGGAACACAAAGAAAACTCAGGGAAGAATGTATTTCTTATTTGTGCTGACAGGTAAAACTTACTTGAAGGGAATTACAAAAATAGCAAAAATCAGGGAAAATTCTGGAATTACAGCTTGACAGAGGAGCAGGCCCATAGCCTGAGGACCTAAGCCCCCTGAAAGTTTTTTACTCCCTAGAGAAGTTTCAAGTTACCAATGACTTAGCACGTTTTAATACATTTGGCCCCCTGAAATATTTTCCCCCTTCCCCGAAGCTATTTTGCCCCCCTTTTAGCACTTTGTCTGGCCACAGCCTGCAGAGGAGTAAGTTTTGCCCTTTTGGCAATGTGTATCATGTGTTTCTTACAGTATATATCAGGCTAGCTGTGGTGACTGATATCATACAAAACAGCAGTTTCTGAGGTCCATCTGATGTCATATTAAATTAATGCATTGTCACTTAAAGAGTCATGTATGTGTAGGCCTACAGTATGTGTAAGCTGCTGTACTTGTGTAGGGTTTAAATGCTTTGTAAAGATCACAATACTCTATTGTAATATCTTGAGTGTTTACCCTATATTAAGTGAGCACTATGCAATGTAGTATGTGGACTTCAGAGTTCAATATTTGTTTTGAAGAATTTTAGAAGTACATCTAGCTGTACATTGTAGACTTGTTGGAAATTGATAATGAAATTTTGGCCCTGTGATTTTCCCTGAAGAAACTTTTGCCATCATCATGAAAATGTTCTTTGAAAAGGTGCTAAATATGCCTATTTTATGCTTTGCCAATATCCTTTTGTATACAGGGTAAACATTGTGCACAATAAATTTGACATCCAATATGGCTGACTTTGGTGTTGTCATACTGGGCTTGAACTACTTTTTCAATTTCGGGTGCTACTGTACTTCAAAGAAAAAATCGCCCCCGGAAATGTGATTTCGGGTGCTGCTTTTGGATTTTTGGGTGCTACAGTACAGCTCAAAAAATCGCTAGATCTCAATGTACAGGTTTTAAAAGCAGTGCAAATTACGATTATCGGCAGGTATTCGGACTTGTTTTGCTTTTCGAAGTCATGTTTTCTTGATTATTTTTGATCAGAAATTTGACTGCATAATTTTTTTCAGAAGAGGGAAAGGTGAAGCATTCTCAGCTCGAATGTTCTTGGGAATTTACGGGGGCAATTTGCTCAAATTTTCCTATATTTTTCACCCCCGCCACGGCCATTTCGGGGGTGATTTTTAGCATTTCGGGGGCGAATTCGCACTCCATCCCCGTGTTTTTCAAGTGTTGCTGTATTCATTTGCAATTGCAGGGAAGAACCTTTATAGATGTAAAGTAGTTCCTCAGAGCATCCTGGATACATGAGGATGACACACAATGGGAAATATTGCATTTGTGACACAGAAAATTGTCTTATCTTTAATATCATAGATATTAAGTAGAATGATAAGCTGTTCAAAACAATGTAAATGAGTAAACCTTACTTTGAAGAAATAAGGTTCTCACAAAATGCATTTATCTGTTTAATTGCTCATGAATAATTTGTTCCCCCAAACTTTTCATTTTTCATGTAATGCTGCATTCATAACTCTTGTGAAATGAATTCAGTGAACTGAATATTGAGAGTATTTGGCTCACTTAGTCTGTGGCTATTTGTGTGACATACATTGTTTATCTTCCTCCTTGGACCCTGTAATGACCAGAGTGTGCAAACCATCTCAAAGCAACTAATGTGTTGGCTCTGTCTTCTCACTTTAAGCTCTGCTACTGACTACTAGTTACATAATATGGGGCAGGCTTACCATTAAAGGAATATTGCAGTTTTGTTACTGTGTACAACACCAATCATTCCTTATAATACTAGCTAAATGGCAGGGCACAAATTGTGACCTTTTAGCCTTTAGCAGCTCAGACAATTTGCCTTGTTGGTAATTCTCTAAATTATGGTACCAGGGGTGATTTCACTGACTTTGCCAATCTACAGTGCTGTATGCTATTTATCTGAAAAACATATTTATCATGGATTGAATTGCTTTGTTCATTTAATTGAATTGCTTTGTTCATTCCCCATGGTAAGGATATGACCAACAATCAACATTTCCAAAATATCAGTATTATTGCTTTGCCCAATTTTCCAAACAGGACTACAGAAAACTACCTGACCAACATAACATTTTCGTGTACCCCTAATTATGTTGGTTTTCTAATTTATGTATCACCATTTTTAGAAACATGATCATTGTCAGGTGGCGGAAGTTTATTTGATATAACAATTTTGTCAAACTTTTTTAGAAAGTAACACATTTGGAAAAACTAATGAAAACAAACGGTGTTCAAGGCATATATAATCGACAGAATTTTGGTTTCCCACTTAGTGAGTTATGTTGGTAAACTTTGATGCTTTGCCATTTGTACAAACTGCTAATGTTTTTGTTGTGAATTAAGTCACATGAAAATTAGGTACCAGGATGTTTCCTGAAAACTTGATTCCATATCTTTTGAACCCAGTAGTTTATATATTTTTTTTTGGTTTTTTTTTGGTGTCCTCATGCTGGCATAGTTACTGTGTGTTCATCATTCTCAATGTACAGTATGACAGACAAAAAATTCAATGAAACTGGGGCTTTTGATAGAATCTTATTACTGGAAACTGTGGTTTTGCATCTGAAAATTTCCAGGTCAACTCAACATTTAAAAAAATTAAACTGTTATCATTTGGAAATTTTAATACATGTAAGGTGTAATGGGGACACCAATTCTCTGTCCCTTTTACACATGACACTCTAAATGGATCCTACAAATATCATACATGTCCGTAAAGTGATGGCAAGTAAGATAACAAATGGCAAGTCTAACAATCTATGGGTGCTAAAGAAAAAAAATTAATTGTTAAATACCTCTTAATAGTTAAAAACAGTCAGTACTGTACAAAATATGTAAAAGTGTGGACCTTTTGACATGTGAAAGTGTTGAGAAAAATGAAGCTGACTTTTTGAAAGTTTTGGACACTTCTTCTTTCAATTTTTTCCATGTTCTTGTTACAAAGGGTCCTAAATCACACTTAACTATTAATTTTCAAACATTTAGGAATTTTCTTCATCCTTCTAAGAGGAGCTTTAACCCTCCTTTGGTGTCCCTGTTATGTTGGTCAATTTACTGGAATGTATATGTTTGAATGGGTGTCCTCATGCATACACAATGCTGTACCTGTATGTAAAAATATTTCAATTAAAAATAAATGTTGATAATACTCTGTCATAAGTGTAAATTTCAATCAATAAATATTTTTAAATTTTGACTGCATGTCCTGCTGTTGGTAGTACCCTAATTTAGAGAAAGACCATTAGTTACTACCAGTGATGATCTTCAGTAGACCAGCCTTGTTGTTGCAATGAACTGCTCCATGAACTGAATGTGCAAACTTGATCACATTTCAAAGGCCTATTGCTGTCCTACTTTAGGCATGAAGTTGCAGTTCTCATAGCCAACTTTACATTGACACCATCCTTTGATTTTAATACAGTGGCATAGCTTGGAATTCATAACTGGGGGAGGGGACAGAGCACATTTTGGGGGACCAAACCCAAGGTGCAACTGACACGTGCCTTTGGTACAAACAAATGAAAGAGCAACTATTTGAACATTCCATATAATTCCTTCCCAGGGCAGTTAAGGGCAAGGGCCAATAGTAAACTCAGTTCATTTGAATTATATAATTATTTCACAAACCATGTTCTGGACCTTTTCTTTGTTTTTGGTACCAGGATGTAAAAGGCCACACCAGAGTTGTGTGATCACCAGCCTGGGGAGAGGTTGAAGGGGGAGGGGTGTCTGCTCCCCTTTGAAAATTTTTGAAAAATTAGGTGTATTTACAAGTAATCTAGTGCCACATATGCTATATTTTGAAGTAAAATTTGTGTTAAAAAAGTAACATACTTTTAGGAACTAAAGAAAAATATTAGCATGAGTGAGGGGGGACATGGCCCAATCCACTGCCTGTATGCGCCACTGTACCAAGCTTCCGTTAGGGATCCTCCAACCTGAAGCCAGCCAAAACCAAATGATTTGTCGAAAGGATGCCGAACGCAAAAGTTAGTTCCCTCAAAGTTTGGGAGGGCTCTAAGGGGAGGGTTCCCTCTACACTCTGAACATTTTTGAAAAATTAGATGTCCTTACATGCAATTTGGTGTCATATATGCTACATTTTGAAGTAGAATTATTGTTAAAAAATTTTATGTATTTTAAGGAACAAAAAAAGAACCCAATAGGAATCAGTGAGGGGGGCATGGTCCAATGTCCCCTCCCCAGCGTTTTCCCCTGGATGCATGAATCAATGCCATTTAATGTCGTTTTTAAGAGCTTTCAAAACCGAATGAATACACTCCATTGCCACTTTTTTATGTCTGTTAATTTTGCTACATTATAAATAGGTGGAGAACCCTTTGATCGATTTATGTTTGTGCCCTTTCCTTGCAAATGCCCTTTTGATATCATGCTCTACCTGTCCCCCTCTCCCACCCTATAGATTCTGGGATCCCTGACTATGAGTAGTGTGATTAGTATTGTTATCGGACATGATTACTACTAAATGCATAATAATTTTAAATAATGTGGAAGATACTTTGAAATATCAGAAGATGACCCATGACAGTCGATGACTGAAATATTACAGTGACGAATGATGGCAGTTTTATAACACATTTGTGTTTAAAGCTTTGTATTGAGAGATCACCTGAACATCAAAACAAACACCGCCCCGTCAAAAATGAACTACAAAAACCTGCCATAGCCTAAGAGTTTTACTAACCTGTTTAGAACGGGAAGTTTGACAATTTGATATGCGTGAGAATGTAGAATGATAAAAATTTAAATGATAGGCCTAATCCGTCAGTGATATTTAGACATTTAACGCATAACCTTGAGATTTTTTGGGGGCCTGACGGAATTTTGGGGGCCTAGGCCCCCCAGGGCTCCCGTGGCTACACCACTGTTTTAATAACTTTCTTTGGCATCTCCAAGAGTTATGGCTCAATTGCCCAGTTAGATACTAATGCCTTTTTTCTGTACTGTACTACAACTATTGTAACCACAAATGATGTTACAGTACCTGTTTATACACTGAATGGTGTGACACTATTCATTCATCTGTGCTACACTGTATGTGCACTTCATCTCTCATCTTTGATCAGCACATGAGCACAGTCAGAGTGCAGGTATAGTTTGAATATGCCCATGTGTTGTGAATTCCAAGTTCCTTATTATGAGTAATGAACCCTCCTCTCTATTATGAATAGCAACCCCTTTTCAGCATTTTAAATATCAAACATTTCATGAATATCAAACCTTTCTTGCCATTATGAATATTGAACCTTTTTGATTCCTTGCCAAAGGCAGGCAAGGAATCTATGCGATGGTGATGTCGTGTGTTTGTTTGGCATTCAGATTGAGGACCTAAACAATGGATTTCAGGTCCCCTGAAAGAAATTCAAAAGATTTCTCAAGTCCTTGAAAGTTTCAACAATAGACAGTCTATTGTTAAGGTTAGGGTTAAGGAAGCAAATACAAAGGAGATAACAATGAGGTCATTGTTTTGTATGTAAAACCTACTGTACTTGCGTGTTTGTATGTGTGTACTGTATGTGTTTGTGATGCTCCTTGTACTCGTGATATCTCAAGATAGGAATGACCAAAACTTTTCATATGTGGTATATAGATTTGTCATGTTGAGAGGAAGAACCCTATTGTTTGTGTTAGAGGTCAAAGGTCATTTGAGGTCACCAGAGGTCAAAGACAGGAAACCTTGTAATTCTGATATCTCAAGATAGGAACAACCTACACTTTTCATATTTGAGTGAGTGATTGATGTCCTGGGGAGGGGTCTAAAGAGAGAAGTGTACCCCTCCTCTCTCCTTTGAGAAATTTTTGATATTTTAAGGTTGCTTAGATGCAAAATAGTTCTGTCTTTAGTATATTTTTTTAACTGGTCATATATGGCTGGAAAATTTTCATAATTTTATGAATTCTAAGTTTTGGTTGGGTGAAAGAGGAGAGAAGCCTTTGTTGTCTGAGACAAGGGTATGTTGTCAACAAACCTGCTGAAGTCCTCCCCACCCCCCTTTTAGATACTTTACTGCCTTCTATTTGGTGAAAGTTTTTATGCAAAAATATGTGCGTGGAGTCCACAGGATCATTCTTGAACTAAATAGTTACGAAAATTTCCTTCCTTCATTTGTGCATTATAAGAGGGTATCTAAAGGCTGCAAACACCGGAATAGGGCCTCCTGAAAGCTGATTAATTATATGGATCAGATATAGGCCTATCCCACGCTCTTCTCTTCTTGTTTCTCTTTCCCTTGTTTTATAGTACTATAGACTGTGTAAACATTGAAATAGGCCTGCTGTAGCTGAGCTGATTACAGTACATGTACAGGTACTCTACAGTGTACCATAGGTCAAAATAGAAAATTTTTATTCTTTAGTTAATCTATATTTGAAATATGTTGTTTCCAGATAGATTGGAATGAAGGGCTTGAAGAAGTTTAGCTTATATGAAGCTGACAAATAAAATTTTTTTTATAAAACCCCTATTGATGTAATATTCTCACAAATCCAATCCTGCAGAATGTAGTAGCAGCAATCAACAGGTCATACTGCCCTGGATTTTCTTCAAATTTTGCAAAAGTATGGTAAAAGAAATGGGTCATTTTTTCATGTGAATCTGCTGCAAATAAAAAAATACACCATTGAGTACAATTAAAATTGGTCTGTGCGAAAATGATATGAATTTTTGATATTAAAAGCATGAATAACATAGAAAATAACCCCCCATTGCCATAAAAACTGGTCAACTATTGAACATATATATTGAAAAGATGATTCCAGTTGTACCGTTTTTGAACACCATGAACATGAATAATTAATGTAATTCCTTGACAAAGCAAGAGGAACTTACAAAGATATTTTGTATGATATTGTTTGTCTTTCAGCCTTCACTTCCTGGACAGTTGTAATGTTAATATGCCCTGGGGTCTTCATTTGAAGAAACCGAGTTGGCAAGTAATTAACAATTTAAAGGGCTTTAAAAACAAGTAATGTCACCCTGCACTACACTGCATCATTATTTTGCATACTTCATGAATTATTTTAGAGGTTAGGAAGTACAATGATATCTTGAGGAGAGGTATTAAAGGTGCTTATTGCACTTGTTGCCGACAAATTAGGATAAGAGTGTTAAAAACACCACAAGTTATTCAGTAGCAAGGTCTTTTTCATTATTTGAATAAATTTCAACATGTTTATACAGTATTTCAGAACAAAAATGGGCTGTAAAAGTCCAATTGATTTAGGCCTTAAAGTTTATAAATGCAACCTCTGTAATACCTCTGTACAATTTTAACACAAATTCCTGACTATCAGAACAGTGCAGCACCTTGCAAGCATGCCAGTTCTTATTGTGGTGGCAGTACAGTACACTCACAGTATATTTGGTGATCATAAGTATGTATGGCTGCTTCCATTGGGAAGGGGAGGGGGCTTCAGTAAGCTTGTGTGAAATGTTGAGGCTTGTTTGTCCAAAAATAGCATATTTTTTGCCTAAAAATAGCAAGTTTCCTTCTAAAATGGTGGTTTTAGCCCCAGCCCGCCTTGTATGCCTATGGTGATGGTGCCATATGTGTTGCATATGTACTGTGACACATCTTTTTTTGCTCTCTCTAAACATGCACATTTTTAAAGGTACAGTACTGTGCTTTAAGTTGTCTAAATTTCTTTAAATCAGGATTTTTAGTGTGATTAGTCAAAGGCAGATTAAAAGCTCAAGTGATTGAAATTCTTCAAAGAAAGCTTACTTCAAGTTTCACCTCCCCTTCCTTCATTACTGTAGCTGTCTTCCACATTAACACTTCATGATGTAGTTTTATTGCACCAGGCCAGTTCTGTACGCTTGAAAACAGTGAATGTATTGTACATTAAAGCAGTGAATGTACTGTACATTAGCAATACCAACTTTTTATAATACAAACAATCTACAGCAAGTGTATACTCTGTTGTCATTTGAAGGTCCTCTTTGTTGAGCCTTGCTGAAAGTGTACAATGTTCAGTACATCTAATTGTACTGTGCATGTCATTGACCAATCACGATGGCTTTATATTAGAAGGTTCAGTTTGACTTTGCCATGTTTTTTTGTGCTAATCAAAGAACAGCACTGTGACCAATCACAAATTTGAGTTGTGTTGGTGTGCATATGCTGTATGATAATGAGAGGCAGTCTTAATGAAAGAGCAGTAGGTTCTGTAAGGGTGAGAATGAAAACTTTTTAAAACCCCTTTAGTGATGAGGGTGTGCTACAGTAAGGGATCTCTGTAAGACACCTTCTGATTTACAGTATGTAAATTCTTGCAACCTTGCTTAT
The DNA here is from genome assembly GCA_009936505.3 of Holothuria glaberrima. Classification (NCBI taxonomy): domain Eukaryota; kingdom Metazoa; phylum Echinodermata; class Holothuroidea; order Aspidochirotida; family Holothuriidae; genus Holothuria; species Holothuria glaberrima. Next base: position 14,314 of record WURT03653244.1, read on the forward strand.
GAAAAAGATTCTTACAAATGATCACCTATTATTGTTTTGGACAGCTACAGTACAGCATAGAAGTGGTTGCAAATCATCTACAGCCCTGTAATCTCTTCATGAACAACAAACATCAAGAAAATATCCATTGTTTGTAACTTAATTGGATGCCCAGTAATGATGCAAAAGTTCCTTTTTTATGTAAATTGGACTGATTGAAACCATTTTTAAAGCTGTCAATTGCAAGGTAGGTCAAACTAGTCTCCTGTTATTCACTTGTACATTATCATATATCAGAACTTAATTACAGTATCAATATGCAATTCGTGCTGTGTCCACTTAATGCAGTACCTGTATGTGCATAGAAACCCTTTTACTGTAAGTGGCCCCTTTGTGTGCACCATTTGGTTCCCCACCCCCAAAAATAGTATGTATCACCTGACATATAACCTTGGGATTGCTGTTTTCTCTTCTCCATGGTCCCTAGGGGCTAGGGTAATGGCCCTTCACAGTAGACAGCAAATTGACATCATAATTCTATGGTTACTATCATTGGGGTTGCAAACACTTTGAAATTCTATGAAGCAATATTCTGATTACACCCTATGCTACTTTTGAAATGGTGGGGTGTTTATGTTTAGTATTTTTGAAGGATCTCTTGGCATGCAGTTGTACTGTGGTGTACTGCACTACATCAACATGTTTGTGTGGTTGCTACCATTGCCATATACAAGGGATGGGATTTTCCCCTTCTGTGATGCCTTACTGGTCTGTGAAATAATTAATGCATAAATATAAGTACAATTCTTGGTTGCTATCAATTGTGCAAAGAAAAACAAAACTTCTCTGTTTTTTTAGGCAATGCAACATATCATAAATGTTATTAATCTCTTTCATAATGTTGTTATGAAAGTCATTTGTATTGTACGAGTCAAAATACTGCATGTCAGTTATTAAGGAAAACCCCTGTAGGCCTGAAAGGAATGCGCTTTATATACAGTACACTGGAAAGTGCACAATCCATCTAGGCTAGACTTTTGGTGTTTCATGCACATACTACAATATAAAGTGGAATGTTCTCTACAGCATATCTGTCACCACCTATATGTACATGTGTGAGACTGTTGAATGTTTGTATCTGAATACTATGATGCTACTAACATGAACACTTTACTTGTTTGACTTTTATCAACAATCTAAAGCTTGGAATGTTTACCCTGTGTTTGCCTCAGGCCTGTGGCACCCATGTGAAGTGCTGCATCTTATTGTATATACAGTAGTTGAAAAACAACATTGTTGTGCTTCATCAAAATATACATGTAAATTTATGTTCAACATTGAGGAGCTAGGGAAACCATTGATTCTCTGACATTTTGGGAAGGTAATTTCTCATGTTACATTTCTGTCTATATCTAGAGCCCAGAAGGAGGTCACTTATTAACCAGAATGTCAGTTCAAGACTGGTTTTCAAATAACACGGACATAGAAGGAGTGCTGCTGGACATATCTGGGGTGCTTTACAACAGCGATTCATCTGGAGGCAAGGCTATCCCTGGTTCGGTTCAGTCTGTAAAGAGGTGCAGTACTAGTTCTTTTATCTGGTTTCCTCTTTCTGCAAATACAGTGAGTCATTTTGAGAGCTAGGAGGCATACTCATACATTCTACAGGAGCTGAGAATTTTGGTCCAGAATATTAAAGTTTCCCAAGTGCAAAGAGTCTTCTTATCAGGATGCTCAAACATTTGTACTTACGGTATTATTAAATTATTATTATTGTATTATACTGCATATTTAAGTGCTCAAAACAAAACAAGAAGCCTGCTCACAAGCACTTTGCAAACAAAATGATAAGAAAGCTACAATTAAAAAGAGTACAAGTTAGCCCAGTTAAACAATAGATGAAAATTGAAAATAACAATATGTTAAAAGGAAGATTCCTAAAATTAAAGTAAACAATAAAACAAACACACCTAGCATAAATGGGTCAAATGGGTAAAAATAAATAAAGTAGGTCAATGGTAATGGTATGGTACTGTAGCATCAAAAATAATATTTTTTTCAGTCCCAGTGATATCTACAATAGACGAGCTTCTGTCAACCTCCATCTCTTTCTTTCTTTTTGACTAGGCGAAATGTTTTTAAATATCTAGCACTTGTGTTAGAAGTGTTCAAGCTCAATTGAGCTTTGATGTGTTGGCGGAGTACTAAATCTTATTGGTACATATAATTATAGTGGTTCCCAAGATACACAAATTTGTCACATTTTCAACCAAAAGTAATTAGAGAAAGGTCCTTTTTATTCCATTAAATGTTACAACCATTTTCTCCTATTGCTAGTGATAACTTCATCTGCTAGTATCTAGAGAACCAAGCATTAGATTGCATGAAATTTTTACCAGACTGGGACTGGATAGATATGTTCCTCTTTCACATATCAAAAATACCCTTTTGCTTGAACCTTCTTTTAATTGTTACAAAACACTGATTATGCATCAGTGTGGTAGCTGCATACAGTAACTAGGCCAGTCCAGAGGTTCATGCAAGATGGTGCATGTTTTGAACAAGGACTGGTTTGTGCAAAAACCTTAAAAATATTCTCAACTCTAATGGTTCCCTTCATAACTTGAGGCCCCACTCATGTTATCCCAGTTTTTCTACCCTCTGTATAACAATCTTGACATAACGATGTGATTGTGGGGTTCTGCAAAACACCATCTCTCAAAGATTACATCCTTTTTGGTTTCAATGAAAAGAGAAACCTATGCAGTCATGATGGTATTAGTGTATGTATGTATGCGTGTGTGCATGTGAATTTGTTTGGCATTCAGACTGAGGACCTAAACAATGGATTTCAGGTCCTCTGAAAGAAATTCAAAAGATTTCTCAAGTCCTCAAAAGTTTCAACAATAGACAGTCTATTGTTAAGGTTAGGTTAAGAAAGCAAACACAAAGGAGATAACAATGAGGTCCTCAGTTTGTAAAACCTACTTCTGTGTGTGTGTGTGTTTATGTCACTTCTTTTTTACATGATATCTCAAGAAGGGAAACTCTGACAGTTCTCAAACTTAGTAGGTAGATGCCCCATATTTAGAGGAAGAACCCTATTGTTTTTGGTTGAGGTCAAAGGTCATCTGGGGTAACCTATGTTCAAACTCTGAAAACTTTGTGAAGATGATATCGCATGGTAGGAAGCGTGGATAGATTTCATACATAGTATATGTATATGTATATTAGTATATGGATGCATTATGAAGCAAGTACCCTATTGTTTTTGGTGGAGGTCAAAGGTCATCTGGGGTCACTTGGGGGCAAACTCTGATTACCTTTTTCACAAGATATCTCAAATTAGGAAGCTTGGATACTTCATATGGTGTTGCATTTAATCTACTAGAAACCCCCTATGAGTTTTTCACATGTTAGAGATCAGCTGAAATCACCAGGGGCCCAAAAAAGCAAAAATTTCCAATGTTAAATATGAACACAAAACTGTAACTTTCCAGCACATTAACATTACATTCAACCAATGACTGAAAGAAACGGGGCATCGTGGCATCATTTGGGATTGCACATGTTAGTGCTATTCATCGAAACCACAACGCATTTTTGCATTCTGGTTAAAAAATACAGAAGTATAAAACATGGGCCCAAAAATTAGTTACATTGGCCCCAAGACTGTTTAAGCAGAGGCAACATCCTGGTCCAGATATTTTTTCCTAGTGCCAAATATTGCTTTAGAACGAAATAATTCATGTGCTTCATGAAAGTGAATAATATTTCATACTTGTTATCAAGTAAACAAGATGCAAATTTATTCTAGTCAGCTTTGTACTACTGGCAAACTTTTTCATTAATGGGAGAATACTTTATACCTCTCCATAGCATTATAGAAAAGATATACTAGGGAGGGAATGTCTGTCTGCTAGGGGGGCCCATTCTTTAAATTACATTGTCATTTGTTTGATGTCATAACTACAGAGAAATATTTTTTTTAATTTTGAATGTCAAAGGACTAATATTTGAAGTGATTTTGTTTCAGATTCTTGTTTATACTGTAGCCTTCATCAGCACTCTGCTCTTGGACTAGAATATAAAAATTAGAGAAACATTGTCTCTGAAACTCAAACTCCAACCTAACCCTTCTCATCCCATTCCCAAAATAATTAGAGGGGGTGTGTGCAGAGGTTGGACCCATGTTAAAGTATTTTATATTAGAAATTATTTTATGTACTTAAGCAAATAATTTGGACTTGGGAGAACAGGATGAGAAGTGCTTGCCTATAAATATATTCTTTTTGGGGTCTAGCAGATATTGCTGGAATCCTACAGACATACAAAGTAAACAAACTTTTTCTGAACCCAGGCCAGAAGCCTCCTTGTTTAAACCCCAATGGTCAGTGTGACACCTCTGTTTCATATAAAAGTTATGTAACTCAGACTGTCACAGGGTTTCTTAAAAGGTAAGTGGACCAGTTTCGTTTCAAGACCACAGTTATCAAACCGGACACAATAACAAGACTCGCCAATTCAGTTCAACGAGCATGAATTATTATTTACAAG